>WMKK01000009.1:533093-768578 GCA_012295225.1 Ostreococcus mediterraneus
GCCTTTGCCTTGGCTGCGGCGTCGGCATCCGCCTTTGCCTTGGCTGCGGCTTCAGCGTCCGCCTTTGCCTTGGCTGCGGCCGCGGCAGCCGCCTTTTCTGCTTGAGCCTTGGCTGCTGCCGCGCGCTCAGCTTCCGCCTTGGCTCGCGCGTCCGCATCTGCCTTAGCCTTGGCCGCGGCTTCCGCTTCGGCCTTGGCCTTGGCCGCGGCTTCTGCCGCTGATTTCGCCTTGGCGTCCTCTTCAGCCTTTTTGCGCGCTTGCTCCATCTCCCTCGCCTTTGCTTCCGCCGCTAACTTTGCCGCCTTGTCTGCCTCAGCCTTGGCTCGCTCTTCAGCTTTGCGACGCTCTTCAGCTTCCTTGTCAGCACGGCGTTTCGCTTCCGCCTTTTCATTCTCCAATCGCTTTTGTTCGGCTTCGCGTTCCTTGGCTAGGCGTCGCTTGTCCTCCTCCGCCTTGGCCGCGGCTCTGGCAGCTTCTTCTTCAGCGCGCTTTTTTACCTTGGCAGCTTCTTCCTCAGCCGCCTTGGCTTTAGCCTTAGCATCTCTTTCAGCTTGTTCCTTGGCACGGCGCTGCTCTTCGGCAAGACGCTGCAACTCAGCCTTCTTTGCCTCCTCCTCCGCGGCTTTGGCGCGTCGACGGGTTTCTTCCTCTTCCGCAGCCAACTTGCGACGCTTTTCTTCAGCCGCGGCGCGCTCAGCTTCAGCCTTCGCGGCAGCGATGCGCGCTTCTTCCGCACGTTTTGCGGATTCGATAGCCTCTAAGCGGCGTGTTTCTTCGAAACTTACCGTCTTGGACTCGATGACGACCTCGACGCGGCGTTGAGCCTCCGCCGACGCCCGTCTCTGATCTTCGTCAGAGCGTAGAGCGTTCTCTTGAGAGTCAAAACTCATGGATTCGGCGTCCCATCGCAAGCGACGAGCATCAATTTCGGAAATCAACGCCGCAAGCACGGCTTCAAGACGTCTAATTTCCACTTCAGCCGCTTGTCTGCGCGCGTCTTCCTCGGCGCGTCGGGCGCGTTCGGCGCGCACGGCTGCGTCGGCTTCGGCACAAATAGCGTCGCGACGCTCATCCTCCGCGCTCGAACGAGTGACCTCCTCAGTAACCGTACGCTCGAGATCAACTTGTGACAGTGAGCGACGTTGTTGGAATGCGGCGTAATCTCTTGCGGCTTCTTCTTCAAGCGCGCGGAGCTCGGACACCAACGCGGCAAGACTCGATTCCGACTCTTGCTGCATTCGGCGAGCCTCTTGAATCATGTCGTCAATGTCTGATGCGAGTCGAGCCAGTCGTTCATCTTCGGCGAGACGACGTTTTTGCTCGTCACTGGCGCGCTTATCCATCACGGTTCTGAACTGCACACGACGAGCTTCTTCGCGTTCGTACAAAGTCTTCATGGTCAACGTGAACTCCTCAATGGCTCGCGTCGCGGCTTGCATCTTGGCGTCTGTTTCGCTTCGGAGCTTGTCTTCATCCGCTTGGCGTTGCGCCGCCGCATCGGCGGCTTGCTTGCGTCGCATTTCTTCTTTCGTCCGGATGAATTCTTCCTTGGCTTGAAGCTGAGACTTGAACTCATCGAGAATACCCGGGAGTTCTGCTTGGAATCTCGCGCGTCGTGCATCCTCCTTGGCGATGAGGTCATCGTCAATCTCTTTCTGCGCAGCAAACTTGTCGTCGACGGCCTTGCGGCGAGCGTCTTCTTCGGCGCGGCGAATGGCTTCTTCACGAACCACACGTTGTAGATCAGCCTGCATTTGAGCACGTCGTGAGTCTTCACGCTCTCTCTCTGCGGCATCTTCGGAGAGGAGACGGGAATCGTCAGCCAAGGCTTGTTCACGGTTACGTCGGAATGATGCCACCATGGACGCTTCGCTCTCCAACGCAGACTTGGCAGCAACTTCAGCATCACGACGACGACGCTCCATCTCACGGATAAATGCTTCGATTTCTTCACGCTTTTTGTTTACGTCGCGAATGTGCTCCTCGCGTCGTCGATCCTCTCGAGCTCGAAGTTCAGCTTCAGCGCGTTGTCTCTCTTCAATATTTGCTTTGAACTGCGCTCTTTTGGCAAGCTCGGCTTCCCAAGCGGCGTCTTCTTCCGCTTTGAGCTTGTCAATACGATCTTGTTCAGCCTTGCGTCGAGCATCTTCTCTGGCAATCGTTTGAAGTTCGGCTTCGGCGGCGGCTTTGGCGGCTTGCGCCGCCGACGCTGCCCTCGCATCTTCTTGGCGACGACGCTGTTGCTCTTCGTCTTCACGACGCTTCGCTTCCAAGTCAAACTCTTTGCGACGTTGCTCTTCGCGTTCTCTGATGCGAGCTTCTTCTTCGGTGCGGCGGCGAAGTTCTTCCTGTGCACGCGCGCGACGATCCTCTTCGGCAGCCAACGCACGAGCAGCGGCTTCAGCCTTCATGCGAGACTCAGCCTCGATAGCGCGGCGCTTGGTCTCAGCAGCCATGCGTAAGCGCACTTCGTTTGCTTCCAAATCTCTGAGCTTCGTTTCAGCAGCCATGCGACGACGATTCTCAGCCTCGACGGTCTCACGTTCCTTTTGTAAAGCGGCGGCGGCGGCGGCGTCAGCCTCGCGACGTCGACGCTCTTCAATTTCGCGTCGCTTGCGTTCAGCTTCGGCTTCATTCTTCAAGTTGATTGCGGCTTGGACTCTTCGCGCTTCCTCCTCTGCGCGTCGGACGGCTTCTGCCTTCGCAAGCTCTTCTTTCGTCATCATGAAATCAACGTGTCGAGTATCCTCGACGGTGCGTCGCAAACCTTCTTGAGAATTGAAAATCAAGTTTCGCTTTTCGTCTTCGATGCGGCGACGCTCTTCAGCAGCGCGTCTCTCGGTTTCTGCTCTCGCGAGTTCGGCTTCCTTGCGCTCGCTGTCGGCGCGACGCTTCTCTTCGGCGTCGCGTTGACGATCTTCAGCATCTTTAGCGGCGCGCACCGCGTCGTCGTATGCTCTGCGACGACGCTCTTCAGCTTCAATCTTCCTGCGTTCGGCTTCCTTCGCAGCTTCGGCCTCGGCTTCGGCTCGCTTACGACGCATGTCTTCTTCGGAGCAGCGGCGGCGTTCTTCTTCTTCAATAATTCTGATTTGATCGAGCGCAGCCTTGTGTCGATTGTTGGCTTCGGCTTCGCGGCGCGCTTCCTCAGCGATAATACGAGCGAGTTCTTGAGCATACGCCGGACGACGTCTCTCCTCTTCTTCATACAAACGTTGACCTTGTTGTTTGAATTCTTCAAGAGCATTACGCATTTCATCGAGCTGTCGATCTTCGGCAGTACGCGCATCAGCTTCAACTTTGGAGGCGTTGCGAAGCGCGGCTTGGGCGGCGGCTGCGCGAGATTCCTCGGAAGAAAGCGCAGCAGCGAGTTCCTCTTTACGGCGCTGAGCATCATCTTCAGCGCTTGTACGACGCATCTTCACCTCTCGATCAAATCGGATGATTTCTTCTTTAAGAGTGTTGATTTGTTGCTCAGCGCTGAGACGGCGAGAGTTCTCTTGATCACGGCGGCGGCGCTCTTCATCTTCTTGATCTCGAAGGCGTCTCGCCGCATCGTCTCGACGACGCTCTTCTTGAGACTGACGATCAGCTTCTTCGCGCTCAAAACGATCGCGCTGATCTTGAACCGCGCGCATTAACGCTTCATTCGCGCTGATTCTTCGAGCGTCTTCTTGGTTGCGAAGTCGCTGCTCTTCATCTTCAATACGCGCGTGGTCGGCATCCCAAGCCCGTCGGCGTTGTTCCTCGGCGGCGGCTTGAGATGCAGCTTGATCTTGAAGTCTTCTGAGATTTGCTTCGGATTCGTTTCGTCTACGCTCTTCTTCTTGCAACACACGAGCTTCGGCTTGATTCAAACCATTGGTTTGGGCTTCAAACTTTGCTCTCAACTCGTTTTCTTTGATGCGAGCTGCTTCAAGTGCACGGCGAGCGTCATCGATTTCCTTGTCAGCCTTTCGACGGCGAGTCTCGATTGACGATTGAACATCTTCAATCCGTTTCGTCATCTGCACGACACGATCCTTGGCGCTCGTAAGTCTGTTAGTGCTCTCGGTGAACTCTGCGTCGAGCTGGTTCTTCTGCTTCTCTGTGACCGTTCTCGTTGTGATGATTTCTTCCTCGTAAATAGCTTCGCACTCTTCATACATGCGATCTATTCTCTCTTTCTCAGCTCGGCGACGGCTGTTTTCCTTTCTTCGTAGCTCCGTTTCGACTTGAATAGCTCTTTCAAGAGCTTCCTCCGCCTCTCTACGTCGGCGATCTTCGTCGGCGCGACGTTCACGCTCAGCCTTGTCGATGTCATGGTAGACTTCATTCGGCAAAGTTTCACGATTCCGGCGTGGTGCACGCTTGGCGACCATTTCTCTTGTAACTGTTGTGGTCGTTCTTGTTGCGCCGTCAACCGCAGCAGTGACGGACGTGGTCACAGATTGTGCCACTTCGCCAACAGAAATCGCCGCTTGAGCAACCTGCTTTGGAGCTCGCTCAAGCAAGTGAATGAAAAGGTACACAATGAAAGCAATCACAGCGCCAATGATACTTGCGTATTCCATGTTCACCACGTACGTGTAGAACGTGCCATTTCCAGAAAAAGCACCAGCTTGAATCAAATATGACATCCCGGAGAGAAGGGACAAAAAGTTTGGCGCTGCGGCAACAGTGATGGCAATCATGGCACGCGGATTCACTCCATTGAAGAACCAGTACGGTCCATTCGGATCACGAGTCTGCATGGCTTTACGAGATAACTTACCACCGCGCATGAGCCAGTAGTCACACAAGATGACACCAAGAACTGGAGACACGAGTAAAGAGCCGACGCCAATAATCCAAGACGCTGCGGCAACAGTTTGCTCCCACATCAGGGACGCCGGAGCAAATAGACCAACGGCCACAGTCGTAATAATCGCCGCTTGCTTGGAAGTGATCGTCGTTTTAGAAAACGGAAGCTTAAACTCTTGCAAGTATTCTTGAGGACCGACGACGTTGGATGCGCTGTTGGTCACGAGCGAAGCGACAGTGAGCGACGCGAACATGATCGGTGGTGGTGCTTTGGCCATAGCGGAAGCTATGATAGCGAAGATACCGGATAATATCGGAAGCCAGAAAAACTGCCCGATTGGCGCCGTTTTCGAGCCCTTGATCCGCGCAGTGTAGTCAGGATAGACGCTCGCAAGAGTTACCCAAACACCAACCATCAGCCAAGCGTGCTTCCAAAATTCAGCCGCCACATAGCTTGGCATTCCCGCAGCGAGCGTCGCACTCAACGTACTTTGAGGAATTCCTTGGCGCACGGCCCACGCCACAAAACCCGCAGCGATAGCCAGCACAGCTTGCCCAGAACCGATTAAGCGTGTCGCTGGAACCGTGCGAAGAGAAAGCGCGAGCTGGACGACCCAGAACATCGCGTACGCAGCTCCACGTACGATCACGTCGCTTTCAATACTCATTGCAATAGAAGTTGATTTGAATAAACCAAACACAGCCTCACCACCGACCAAAGTTTGAACGGCGTACAACAAGAATCCGAGCACGGCGCGTCCGAAATCAGCAAACTCTGCCCCCCAAATCCCAAAGCTCGATCTGGCCAAAATGGGCATGTTCAATCCATACTTCGCCGCAGGGTAGCCAATCGCACTGACAAAAGGCATCGCCATCAGCGTCCCCAACAGCGTAGCCCCACCGAGCTCGTACCACAACAACGGCGCCAACGTGTGCAAGTTCCAACGCACAAAGCCATACGGCACGGAATACATCACCGCGCTCAACGCCAACGCCGCCCAAAGCGACAATTCGCGTCCATGCTTAATCGCATTCTCATCCGTCGTGGGCGGAATAATCAAATCCTCATCCCCAGCCGCAACTTCAAACGCCTCATCATCCGCGTCTTCGTCCGCCGCAACCGATCGATCGTCCCGATATCCCAACTTAATCGCCCGCACCACCGTCGTCCCACGCACACACACCCCTCCACCGCGCGTAACGCACACTCCATCAACGCCAACACTCCTCTTCATCGTCTGGCATCGAACAACCCTCACCGCGCGTCGCGATTCCCTCGATCGTCGCGACGCATTCGCTGCATTCACCACGCAATCCACGCGCGATGCTCGCGAATTCACCGACGAATTCACCGACGAATTCACCGATGACGCGCGCGTCACTGCGCCCGGCATCGCCGCAGGCGTCATCATCATCGATGCCGCGCTGCGCATCGCTCAACTCGATGCTCGCGTGCGCGCTTGTGGCGCATTCGCGTTCGCAATTCGCACGTTTGCAATTCAATTTCGCCTTCAGGGCTCTCAACCAGCGCCTAGGGCTCCACGCCGCACTGTTCGCCGCGAGCGCACGCGGACGATGTTCGCGAAGACGACGATGACGACGACGATGATGACGACGACGACGCGAATGATGGATTCGCCCCGCGTTGCGTCGCGCGCGACGTCGGGGCGACGCTCGGCGGTCGTCGTTCGCGCGGCTGCGGGCGCCAAGACTGGGCCGTACGAGGCGAGGAATGAATTTGTGATCCGGGACACGGCGGATGCGGGCGTTCGAGCGCGATTCGAGGAAGAGATGGCGAAGCGTGAAGCTTTGGCGAAGACGCTTGGGTGTGAGTCGTGTGGGTTGAAGAAGATTTCGGCGAATGAGTATGCGTTTGAGCAGCGGTGGGGGAGCAAGGAGGCGTACGAGGCGTACATGAATCATCCAGAGCGCAGACGGAGTCATTTGACGGTTGGGGTGTGGCAACGATTGCCGAAGGATAAGTGGAGCGTGCCGGATAATTTTACGCCGGTGACGAATGCGTAGTTGGTGGTGGTGATGAATGATAGCGCGCTGATTTGTAAATTTGGATGTTCTTCGCGTGAAAACTTACCATGTCTTTGTATCGTGTGATGAACAATTTTGTTTCTTGTGCTAATCGACTAAGCGTGCGCGTGTGTTTCGAGTAAAATGTCGTCGTCGTCATCATGCGATCTACCGTGTTTACAGGGCACCAATTTTACCCTTGTAGAGATTGATGAAGACCTCGGGGTCCCACATCGGCGAGCCATTCGCGCCCGTGGCGTGCGCGCCTAGCGAGGACATGGCGGCGTCGATGGAATCTGGATCGACACTCGTCGCGGCATCTGGAGACAACAACAGTGCGGTTAAACCAGTGAGAATGAATATAGGCGCTGTCACAGCGCAGAACAGCACGACGTAGATGACGGATACGTATTCTTGTCTCGAAAGCACCCCAGACGTGTCGCCCATTTGTCGAGAAAAGCTTTGCCACTCGAGCTCGATGAGAACATCCAAAAACCACTTGCCTTCGATTTGTCCAGGCGGGCACAACGTGTTGTAAAACATGTTCGTTGCCGTCTCTTCCGCGACTTGCTCCCATTCACGCTCAATCTCTTCTGGAGATTCAAAGTACGACTCGTCTTCGCTCTGGCTTCCCGGCGAGGGGTCGGTGCGGAAATCGACTCTGTCCTCTCGACTGACAATCATACCATCGCGATTGACTCTATACGTCGTGCGACCAAAAAGCTCAAAACCCACATCACTGTCATCGCTTTCTCCTCGCGCTTTCGTGGCGACGATATCGCCTACATCGACCGAGCCTTCGTCCAACCGCCGAACCGCGCCCTCATGCATCGAGTCCAACAGCACGTTGCTAATCTTCTTCCCAAACTTCGCCCCATCCCACCGCGCGGTCCACTGAATCAACAACACCCCAGGCTCAACACACGACGCCCGTCGCGTCTCAAACCTAAATCTCTTCAACGAATCCTTCGTCGTCGACGCAAAGTGCGACATCAACTCGCCGTACTCGCGCGCCCCGCGCACCGCCCACACGTCGTTGTCGTACTCAGCATTCGCCGACAACATCTCCGTCATCGCCGCGAACGGCTCAGCATCGAACCCAGCGCGAAGTGCATTCGTCGTCGCCGTCATGAGATCCAACGCCGACGGCATCGCCGCCGCCGACCCGCTCGATTCGGCCGATGCCGATGACTCGGTGCGCGCCCCATCGTCGCTCGCGGCGCGCACGACGCGCCGCGTCCGCGCCGTCCGCGCCGTCGTCCGCATCACTCGCGGCGACGACCGCGCGGCGCGCGATGGTGCGCCCATGGTCGCCGTCACCGCCTCCACCGTCGTCGCCATCGCGCGCGAGGCGATGCCGACCTCGGAACCGCGACATCACGACGCGAGCACACATACGAAAAAGCAAAATCCGTCACACTGTGTACTCAAACGCCCAAAAGCCCTAACGAGGGTACGGCCCTAGCCGATCGCGCGCGCGTTCCGTCTCTTTGCGACGCGCGACGTTCGCGCCGGCCCCGCCCGTACGCGACAGAACGACGAAACATGTCCCCTATGTTATCTCAAAAGGAGGCTGACATCCAAATGATGCTCGCCGCCGGGTGCCACCTCGGTACGAAGAATGTGGATTTCCAAATGGAGCGCTACGTGTGGAAGCGCCGGGCGGATGGGATCCATATCATTAACCTCGGACGCACGTGGGATAAGCTCATGCTCGCGGCGCGGATTATTGTTGCGACGGAAAATCCGCAGGATGTGGTGTGCCAAAGCGCTCGGCCGTACGGTCAACGCGCGGTGTTGAAGTTTGCGCAGTACACTGGTGCGAAAGCCATCGCGGGCCGCCACACGCCGGGGACGTTTACGAACCAAAAGGATGCGTTGTTTGCGGAACCGCGCGTGTTGATCTTGACTGATCCGCGCACGGATGCGCAGCCGATTTCTGAAACTGCGTACGTGAACTTGCCGACGATTGCGTTCTGCGACACGGACTCTCCGTTGAAGCACGTCGACATCGCGATCCCGGCGAACAACAAGGCGAAGCACTCCATCGGTTGCTTGTACTATTTGCTCGCCCGTATGGTGTTGCAAATGCGCGGCACGATCTCCCCGGCGAACCCGTGGGATGTTATGGTCGATTTGTTCTTCTACCGCGATCCGGAAGAGTTGGAGCAAAAGGAAGAGGAAGCCGCGGCTGCCGCCGCCGCGCCCGTGGAATCCGCCGGGTACAACGCCGTCGCGGATGCCGCGTACGGTGCGGAGTCTTGGGATGAACAAGTGCCGGCTGGCGCTGGTGGTTTCCCGGCTGCTGCTGGTAACTGGTCTGAGGCCCCGGCGCCGACGGGCTGGGATGCCCAGCAAGGCGGTGACTTTGGCTCTGGTTTCGGCGCCATGCCGCAAGGGTATTAAACCCATCGCCAAGAGGAGTTTTCATTGAAACTCTTTTTGTCTCGGTGATTTTGTTGCTGTGACGCCCGTCGTCGCACGCACGTACACGCTCGTTTGTTCTAGTGATACATCCGCCATTTCGTTAGGGGGGAGAATAGCTAGCACGGGCACAGATACTACTTTAGGTGAAAGTTGTAGTGAGCGAGAAAAATTTGACGTAAACACGACGCGCGTCGTCGCTACAAAAACTAAACACTACAACTACTCCTACGACCGCTCATTAAACGCACGAACGATATTTCCTAAATTACTCTCAAACAACTCACACCGCACCGGCATCTCCACCTCATAGAATGGATTCTTCAGCGCGTAGTCGCAAAACGCCTGGTACGCCCGACGCAGCGCCGCGTGCGTCGTCGGCGATCCCGCGCTCCCTTTCACCGTCGTCACAAAAAACTTCGTCCCCGTCGAGCTCTGAAAACAAAACAAATCAAACGTATCGCACTCCAAGCACTCAATCCCCGTGCATCCACTCACGGGCGCCACCTTGCGCGAGATCGCGTGCAACGAATGCCACACCGACGCCAACCGCAACTGCGCATTGGTGTCCAACCCCGCCCCGCCGCTCTCGCCGCCGACGTCGTAGGTTTTCTGAAAAATCAACCCCCCAGACTTATTCACGATCCATATCGACGACACCTTCGCCACCGACGTCGCGCGCATCCCACGACGACGACCCCACGACCCTCGACGACCGAAATCAAATCAATCAAATCCGCGTCGTCGTCTGCCGCGATCGCGATCGCGCCCGCGCGCGCCATCCATCGACACCACGCCTCGATCGAATTCAAAATCCATCGACGTCGCGCATCGATCGACGCCCCGCGCCCGCGATCGCGCGATCGCGAGCGCCCGCGCGCGCGAATCAGGAATCTCGTCGTCCCGCGGCGCGGCCGCACCGCCCATACACGACCGACGCGTGTGCCCATGAAGGATGCACATCGCACGCGGACCACTGACGCATCGCCGTGGTCCATACACGACCGACGCGTATGCCCATGAAGGATGCACATCGCACGCGGACCACGGACGCATCGCGCCCGCGCGCGCGTCCGGTACACTAAAAATCGGGTGTTTTGAGGTTGTTATACGGCGCCGCGATTTTTGTCGCGCGACGATCGGCGTGTCGGCGCTGGCGCCCGGTGCGCGCGCGCGCGGACGACGCCGCCGCGCGCGACGTCACTGTTCGCGGGTTCACCGTCGCATCGCACGCGTGACGATCTCGCGCACGTACGTTCACATCCACGCGCATCGCGCACGCACGTCCAGCGCGCGCATTCACGCACCGATCGCCACACGCGCGCCACGCCCGCGCCTGGGTTTTGAAAAAGCGACAGGATGATGATGATGCCGACGACGACGGCGGCGGCGGCGGCGGCGCCGACGCGACGATCGCCGACGAGCGCACCGCGCATGCGCGCATCGCGCGTCGTCGTCGCGCGCGCGGGTAAGTTTCCAGCCCCGGGCGATCGCTTGTATAACTTTTCCGCTGGGCCGGCGACGCTGCCGATGGATGTGCTGGAAGATATTCAGCGCGATCTGGTGAATTACAAGGGCACGGGGATGTCGGTGCTTGAGATGTCTCATCGCGGGAAGGATTTTATGGAGATTGCGGCGAAGGCTGAGAGTGATTTGCGAGCGCTGGTTGGGATTCCGGAGAATTATAAGGTGCTTTTTTTGCAAGGCGGCGCGTCGACGATGTTCGCGTCCAACGTGCACAACTTGGCGGGGGCGGATGACTGCGCGGATTACGTCGTGACTGGGGCGTGGAGTTCTAAGGCGCAAAAGGAAGGTGCGAAGATGTTGGCCAAGGCGAACGTTGCGGCGTCTTCTAAGGAGAGCAATTTTACGACGATTCCGGACGTGAAGGATTGGAAGTTGACTCCGGGGGCAAAGTTTGTGCACATTTGCTCAAACGAAACCATCGGCGGGGTGGAGTTCAAGGACGTGCCGGACGTTGGATCGTCCACGCTCGTTGCGGATATGTCTTCCAACTACTTATCTAAGCCGATCGATGTTGAAAAGTACGGCATTGTGTACGGTGGTGTGCAAAAGAACATTGGCCCGGCGGGTATGGGTATCGCCATCGTGCGCGAAGACTTGATGGGGAACGTTCGCCCGGACACGCCCTCCATGTTTGACTACAAGCTCATGGCTGAGAACGACTCGATGTACAACACGCCGCCGTGCTTCACGTTGTACGTCTCTGGTCTCGTGTTCGCCAAGCTCCTCAAGGATGGTGGTTTGGCTGCTATGGAAAAGCGCAACATCGAAAAGGCAAACGTCTTGTACGGCGCCATCGACGGTAGCGGCGGCTACTACGTCTCTCCAGTTGACCCGAGATACCGTTCTTTGATGAACGTGCCTTTCACTTTGGCCGGTGGTGCTGATTTGGAGAAGAAGTTCCTTTCCGAAGCCAAGGCTGAGGGCTTTGAAGCGCTCAAGGGTCACCGTTCCGTCGGCGGCGCTCGCGCATCCATTTACAACGCCATGCCCAAGGAAGGCGTTGATGCTCTCGCCGCGTTCATGAAGGATTTCCAAGCGCGTAACGCGTAAAATAAATAGAATCTACTACTACTAACTACTACTAACTACTACTACTACTCATGCCGCTCGCGCACCCACCACGGCTCGTGTGCTTTGAATACCGTCCCGGCGGCGCCGAGAGACGAGTCTACGTGTACGTGGAGCTCCGACGCTTGCAAGCCGAGACGCTCGTCTGGATTCTGCATGCGCACGTCATCGTCGCCGTTACTTTCACCTGGAGCTCGGTACAACGTTTCGCCCACGAGAGGCGCTCCGAGGGCGGCAAACTGTCCGCGAATCTGATGCGTCCGACCAGTCAAGAGCTCGACTCTCGTCTCGTATTGACATTCGTCGTTCGCCGCATCCGTCATCCGTGCGCATTCTAACACGCGCAACACGCAACGCTGCGGCCCACTTTCGCCGCCCCGTTCACCCGCATCGCGAATTCTAAGCTTGGCAATCTCTTCAGCCTCATTATAGTTCTCAACTAATTCGAAAAGCATCCGCCGCGGACCGCTCGGCGCGGGCACGCAGTCGTGCACGTGAATGCCGAGCGGGACTTCGCGCGTCGTCAGCACTCGATACACTTTCGTACATTCGCGCTTGGCAAGCATGTCACCAAACTCCTTCGCAAACGCCGATGTCTTCCCGAGCACCAACACGCCCTCTGTACCCACATCAAGGCGATGAATCGGCTTGAGCGTATCGCGTTCGATGCCCAATTCTCGCTCGAGCATCGCCAAACACGACTCCCGCACATTGTCCACCGTCGGCACCACGGACACGCGCGCCGGTTTATGCGCCACGATAAACTCCGTTCCATTCACAAGCACACATCCGCGCCAATCCACGTCATATGCCGCGGGAAATCGCTTCGGACTCACGTGCACGCGCAAGTAATTCCCAACCTCCAACGCCAGCGCCGCATCCTTCACCGTCAATCGCCGCGCGCGTTCACCGCGCGGCACGCCCCGCGTCGACCGCGGCGGCGCCGCCGGCGCCATCCACACCGCACCAATATCCAACAACTCTTTACCGCTCACGTCATCGACGCCATCGATGCGCGACGCGAGGAAGTCGAGCAGTCGAGCGCTCGCGTGCACCACGTGGTGCTCCACGCGCGGTGGTTGGGGCTCGCGCGGGACCGGGAACAGGCGCACGACGCCGGACGCCATCGCCACCGCGCCTCGACGCGTGCGCGCGGCGGCGGCGGCGGCGGCGATGACGGTCGTTCGCGCCGTCGCCGTCGCCGTCGTCGTGGCGACCATGTCTGAGGATGAAAAAGTAAAAGTGCGCCGACAGACCATGTCGCGCGCGCTGTCGTCGCGCGCGCTCGGTGGCGCGCCCGCCGTCGGCGCCGAGCGGTTCCGTGCTCGTGGTCGTCGTCGTCGTCGCGCGCGCGTGGAGGCTCGGAATAGAATCTTGTTCGAGCCGCACGAGTGCGACGCGGAGGCGTGTGCGCTGCGTCGCGAAGATGCGCGCGCGGGACACATTCGCGACGTGTTGCGCGCCGGTTCGGGCGCACGCGTGCGCGTGGGCGTGGTGAATGGTGGCAAATACGATGGTGTTGTCGAGCACGCGGAAGATGGGGGGATGACGGTGCGATTGGGGGCGGAGGAGACGAGCGCGGAGGCGAGCGCGTACGACGTGGATGTGTTGCTCGCGATGCCTCGGCCAAAGGTGCTTAAGAGATTATGGGCGCCGCTCGCGTCGCTAGGCATCGCGCGAATCGTGCTCGTGAATGCGAATAAAGTGGAGAGATATTATTTTGACTCTTCGGCGTTGGATGTTGGGACGATTCGGGGGGAAATGTTGCGAGGATTGGAGCAGGCGGGGGACACGCGGGTGCCGCAAGTCGGCGTCGGGTTGCGCTTACCGCCCGTCGTCGATCGAATTTCGGGCGTATTGTCGAGTGAAGAGCCGAAAACGAATGGATTTAAATGGCTTCTTGAAGGTCAGCGTGGGTGGACGATGGATGCCGACGTTTTATTGCTCGCACATCCGGGGCAAGGGCGGACGAGCGTGGCGGATGCGTTGGCTGATGCGCGAGGCAAGCGCGTGCTGCTCGCCATCGGTCCGGAAGGAGGATGGACGGATTACGAGCTTGATTTGTTCGAAAACGCTGGATTTAAGCGTGTTGGTTTGGGTTCACGAACATTCACGACGGATGTCGCGTGTATTAGTCTCGTGAGCGCCGTGCGCGAGCGTCAACAGTCGTGGTTGACGTAGAGGCACAGCGACATCTTTGTTTGTATTATATAGCTTTCTAGTGGTCGACGACTACGGTAGTACACACAGGTTTTGTTTAGGACGATTTCCATTTGTTTAGGACGATTTCCGCGCGTCGGCGCGTCGCGACGAGCATCGCGCGACGACGCGTCGGCGTCTTACCATATAGTATTGTTGTAATGATGAGGCTATTCAAACTAGGACATCGAAAACACGATGTAAAGACAATAGAGCATCATGCACGGATATGTGACAATCATGCGCTTACCCTCGGACTGCGGCATGGCTTTGATGAGCATCGTCGATGCCTTTCTCGAGCTCCACATGACGCACGTCGCCGCGAGCGCCATACTCAACGTCCCCGTCTTCGACGGCAAAAACAAAACTATCCCGCTATACACCACCTCAGGCAACAGCGCATATCCTAAAATACTCCCACACCTATTCAAGCCAATACCTTCACCAGCGCCGATGATGATTTGATTCAACAACCAATACATCGCCAGCGACGCGAGCGTGCTCCAGCCCAAAATGTACCCAAAGTGCAACTTCCCCGCCAACAAATTAAACGCCCCCATGGCCAAGCAAAACAACAGCGGTCCGGCTAAATCCTCATCTGCGCTGTCTTCAATACGAAACGGATGGATGATCCCCATAGTTCGTCGATAAATCTGCTTCGGGTCCACGCCGAGCTCCTCCAACAGCGGCGCCTCGTCCTCGCCCGCGGTAAACGACGGCATTCGCGCGTGTCCATCACCAAACCCAAACCCCGAACCGCCACCCGCCGCTGCCGCCGACGTCTGCGCGTGCCCATACGCCCCGCCACCGCCCCCACCGGGCCCAGGATTCGCATACGCCGCGTAGTTTGGATACGCCTGCGCGTTGAAGCTCATGAATTCCATCTGTCCCCCGGGCGGTGGATGCCCCGCGCCTTGGTGCGCCATGGATGCCGATGCGCCGTTCGCGGTGCGCGAATGGATTGGAAACGCGTGCGAGTCTGTCGACGTCGTTCGCGCGCGCGTCTCGCGCCGTGGCGTCGCGGTCGACCGAGGCGCGCACTGGCGCCGAGTCCACTTCTTTCCGTTTTCTGAGCCCTGGATCAATCCACCAATAATAACTCAAGAGCATCCAATTCATTGAGTCATGATTGGTCAAGAGTCCCCCCACTCGGGGCGTCACCGCGAACGCCCTCGGTCGCGGTCGTCGACGCCCCATCCGTCTCTTTGCGACGCACTTAGACGCGACATGGTACGTATGCTCGCGCGAGAGCGTCAACGATGCGCGCGCACGCGTGCGTTCCGCGCGCGCCGAACGCGGCGCGGTCGCGCGCGCGCGTGGGGCGGGTCGAATGCGCGCGCGGGCGCGGGCGCGCGGCTGGATCGAGCGCGAGGCGCGAGATCGCGCGTTGCGCAGACTTGAGCGTCGCGCGCGCGTGGTTTCGCGTCGCGCGCGCGTGCGAATGGTGTGCGAGTGTGGTTTGGTTGCATTCGTACGCGCGTCGCGCGCGCGCGATGGTCGCACGCGCGCGTGCGGGGCGTGGAAGGCGCGCATGGGACAGACCCTAAAACACAGGCTTGGCGCCCGAACGCGCGTGAACTGACGAAATGATTGCGTTTTCCTCACACAGCCGTCCAACAAGACTTTCAAGATTAAGAAGATTTTGGGGAAGAAGCAAAAGCAAAACCGCCCGCTTCCCCAATGGATCCGTATGCGTACCGGTAACACCATTCGGTACGTATTTTGAGCGCGCGTTTAGGTTTTTTTGGCGCCTTTGACCGTCGCGAAACGGCAACCATCGCGGCGTATTTGATCGTGGCGCGCGTGTGTATGACGTAGTCCGAACAAATCGTGTTTTTGTTCTCGTTTACCGCGCTTGAGATTACGAGATGGTGATGTTGAGTGTGTGCGCACGAGAGATTTCCTTTTGGACGCGCGAGACTGACTAAGAGTGTTTTTGTACGCGCGCAGCTACAACGCGAAGCGTCGTCACTGGCGTCGCACCAAGCTCAACTTGTAAGTGAGTGAGCGTGTTATGGGCGAGAACCCGCGTCGGATCCCGTATAGCGTTCATCACCGTCGCGCACCGTCGCGGTATCGCGCGTCTCTGCTCACAGAGACGTCTCGCGCACCGCGCGCGCTCGACGGCGAACAAACTGGGATGCGCGCCGACGCGCGGTCAGAAACTTTAGCGGATTTCATCAATATGAACTAGTTCATGATATACACACTCGCGTGCCTCTCTGAAGAAGACAACACGCCGTTCTATCTATCGTTTCATCGTCGTCTACTATTCGTTACACGTATGCTCGCGCCGCTTTCCTCGCGCGAAGAGATATTTCTCACCCGTCGCCGCCGTCGCGTATTACACGACCCACCCACCCCCATGCGCGCCAAATATCCCATCCCCTACGCACCCACCGCCGCACCACGCACGCCCCACTCACCCCCCACCCGTCGCCGCACCCTCCGTCGTCGCCGTCCCCCCCCCATCCTCGCTCGCGCCCCGCGCTCCGCGCTCGCGCTGCTCGCGCATGGCCCAATCCGCGCTATCAAACCTCGCCACCGCGCGCGCGATGAGCTTGGGTTTCCCCACCGCGCCGTACTTGGCCTTAAACGCCTCGCTCGGCTCGCCATTTTCCGTCATCGTCGGCGTCTGCGTCGTCGTCGTCGTCGCGTCGAGCGGCATGAATGATCGCGCGATTCGATCGAATCGAATGCCGCGTCAGCGTGTGTCGGAGTCGCGTGGGTACACACACGCACAAAGACACGGTCGTACGTGGTCATGACTGGTAAACGCAGGGGGTACATACACCGTTGTCGTACTCTGCGATGGAATCCGCCGTGTGCGCGTGACGCGCGTGTGATGCCGCGACGGGCGACTCGGAAGAATGTGGGAAACGTAGGCGTATGGGATATACAGTATTGGAATGAGTGGTCCATGGACCGCGCGTGTGTGTGCTGTATAGGGGGATGATGGTGTGGAGTATGGGGACGTCGCCGGATGTCCGAATTTTCGTGATGACGTCTGCGTCGCGGTGGCGTCGCGGACGACGACGACGACGACGACGACGACGACGACGACGCGCGGAGGTCGCATACGTCGACGCAGCGCGGCGTGGAACGCCCGTCGTCACAGTGCGTGGTGTGCGTTCGCGGTGGTGTGTGGTTCGTGGACCGCGCGTACGCGACGCGAGAGGGTGTGGTGATCGGTCTCTTGGATTGATTTTGGATTTGATTTGATTTGATTTGATTTCGTTCGGTGACGCGTCGCGCGTGATGGTGATGATGACGACGACGGCAGCGATGACGGCTCGCGCGGTGGTGTCGCACCAGCGAGGGGCGGTGCGCGCGCGGGGGCGTGGTGGGGCGAGGGCGGGGACGACGGGGAGGATGCGGGCGGGCGCGACGCTGGCGGGACGCGGAGGACGACGGGACGCGCGCACGGCGTCCACGACTGGGGGTGCGGGTGAGGATGAAGGCATGGAGGATATATCATCGATGTTGGAGGCGGCGGCGGCGGCGGCGGATATTGGTTCTGGTGGGGGTGATAAGATTGTTGAGAAGGAGAACATGGTGAGCGAGACGATTGTGAAGAAGAAGGCGAGCCCGTCGACGGCGACGTCTTCGTCGAAGAAGCCACCAGTCTTGGCTGCGAATGCGGTGAATTTCGAGTTTGATCAAAAGAAGGTGGAAGAGCTCCTCAAGGCTGTCGGGGATGGCGCGAAAGATCCGGAGGTAGTAGCCAGAGCGGTGGCGGCGGTGGTCGCCGCGAGCACGGTGGCGACGCTCGCGGCTGAGCCAATTTTAGCGGCGGCGGGCGCGGCGTCGGCGGTGGCTGTCATTAAGGCGCTCGAGCTATTGACTGGTGAAGACGAACTCAACACAACGGCGTTCGGGGACTTGTTGAAGAATCTCAACAAGGCGGTGAAGCCCGTAACTGACAAGGCGAAGGATTTGAGCCAACAAAAGTACGCTCAAGACGCCATCGAAAGGGTGAAAAGCGTGGCGGATTTCGACCGATCTTTCGATGAAGTTTTCGAAGGCTTGAACGAAAAGATCCCCACGATGTTGAATAAGCCAAAGAAAGAAGCAGATCCCAAGCCCACGCCTGTGGTTGAAGCCAAGGCTGCAGCGCCGCCGGCGCCGCCCAAGCCCGTGGAAGCGGTTGCGCCCACGCCCATGGAAGCGGTTGCGCCCAAGCCCGTGGAGAAGGTTGCGCCCAAGCCCGTGGAAGCGGTTGCGCCCAAGCCCGTGGAAGCGGTTGCGCCCAAGCCCGTGGAGAAGGTTGCGCCCAAGCCCGTGGAGAAGGTTGCACCGCCCGCGCCTGCACCTGTGCCCACGCCCGCGATGGCGTCAACCGCGGAAAAGCCACTGGAGAAGGTTGTCGAGGAGCCGAAGAAGAAAGCAGCGGTTACCACGGCGTGGTCGAACGACCTGTTGAAGTTGCAGTATAGTGAGCAAGTGATTGAGGACATTCGCATTGCTGATGCTAATGCCCTCGAGCGTTCGCGAGCGCGTCGCCTTGGCTTAGACTTCACGCCGTTGCAGCCAAAGAAAATGTCAGAGACGGTCACGTTTGTCACGGCTTCGACTTCGGCTTCGACGCCCGTTACTCGTAGTGTGAGCTCGGGTGATTTCAAAGCAGGAGAAGTTGTTTCAGCTTTGAACAGCTCGAGCCCGCCTCAAAGTACCACCCAGCGCGTGCGCTCTGCGCTCGGTATTAGCCAAAAAGACGATCAACAGCCGGCGGTTCCGTCGAAGTACGTGCCGGCCCAAAAGCAGGAGAAGAAGCCCTCATGGTGGATGGTTTTCCTCGCCGCCATGGCTGCTTTTGCCTTGTTTGCGTTCATCATTCGTGCGATGATTTAAGTGCGCTATTATTCGTATCTGATTGTGACATAATTTACACGCATATGCATAACTTACAAATTCCGTCTACGTCTTGAGTAAGATTTCGAGAATGCTATCTGGAGTAATGCGAAGCACGTCCTCGTCATCCGCTATGAGAGTGTCTGGGACTTTGAAAATCTGCAACACTTGTACCGGTTTGACTCTAAACTTCATCGCAATATCCTCTCGAAGCTCAAGGTACGTTTGGCGCCCGTAAGGAATCTCGCGGTAGTAGCGTTCGTTCGGAACCTTCACCTTCAACGTCACCGCAATGTCATCTGTGGCGACAATTTGCTTATCCATCGCCTTGGCACGTATGCGGCGAGTGTTATCAATGACCGTTGCAGCATCTTCCGGGCTAAGCACCGCTGCTTCTTGCAGCTCAGTGAAGAATCTAATCTTCAACGTCTCTGGTCGAAGCTTTGCTGGTACCGATGCCCGACGATTGATGGTGAGATGCACGTCCAACAGGAACCCATGCTTGACATCATACACCATTTCCATCGTGGGCAAGTATCCCTCCCAGCGCGTGATGTCTTCTTCTGTCCATCGCACGCGTTGAAGTGAGTTATCAGAATCAGCTATACCGTCTTCTCCGATGATTGACTTGAGCGCTAAATATTCATCCAACGCCGGCAAGTTGAGTGGCTTGTTTACCTTGATGCGATAGGAAATCGCCCCAGCAGACTTGTCGTCGATTTCTCTGGTTAAATAGTACACAGCGTACGCGACACCGACCCACACGCCTATGCTTAAAATGAACCACACGAGCGGTTTATTCATGAATGGGTCGACGATGTACGCTCGAGCCCATTCGGTGTGCACCACGCTCCACTCTCCGGTGATGCGGTCGAGGAGTTCAAACGCCAACAATCCCGCGAAGATGAATTGCATCGTGTACAAGCTTGTACCTTGCGTACTATTTGATTTGAGCTGCATCAACATATCTCCACTATTGCCACGAATATCCTCTTGCAAGCGCAAGGACTGCGTTTCAGCAACAGTGTCAACCATGATGCGCAAACCCGTGATTTCCTCTCGCGCCGCGACGAGAATTTTGCGCATATCCTCCACACGCACCACTAAGTCATCGAGCATGACTTTCAAGTTGAGAATCTTGTATAATCGTAAACCGCTTTCGTCCTTTGGCACGATGCGAATGCTCGTGTCTTGCTCGATGGACTCTTTGAGGTACACTAAGATTTCTTCGAGTAAAATAATATCTCTAGACGTCTCGGCGAGCGTGTGACGAATGTTTGCCACGCTATTTGGATCTTCTTCGTGATGCTGAATCATCTGTCGAGCGAGCTTGAGAATATCGTCCGTCATAAAAATGCGGTTAAACACGTTGTGTACAAAGACATCTCGCGACATGAGAGACAAATACATCAACATCACGGGCTCCTGAGCCTTGGCGTTCGGGCCGATGAGCAAGATACCGTGTGAACCAGTAATGACGACATCACGATCGCTCAAATCGTGCGATTCGTGCGTGTCTCCGAGCACTTGTCGTAATTCGTTTTCGAACGCATCTTTATCCATGTACATATCCGCAGCTTGCTGCGGCGTCGCTCGCTCCGCGATTATGACGTTAATTTTATCACGTCGTTCGGCATTTCCTAAGAAGACAGTTTGCAGTAAATCCCGCTGGTGATCACTCAAGAGCGAATCTAAAATAGTACTCGAGTCCATGTGCACGTCAACGAGTAAACGCGCGAGGTTATCGAGGGAAATGTTTTCCAAAATTCGATCCATAACTGACTCAATCATCAATCCGTGCACTATGGTGCCATCTTTTCTGAGATGAATCCCAAAGTGCTCAATCTGAACGATGCCGTCATCTTCGGGAAAGTGTACTTGCGCTTCGATGTTCGTAAATGTCGTCATGTCGTGATCGAGAATGTTGACATTCGTCAAACCAGCTGGAATTTCGCACTGCGCGTTGGTGGACTCGTGGTCGACTTCCGGGGTGAAAAAACCACCTTGGCATCGATCGTTAGATCCAAGCTTCAAATTGAGTTTGACGATTTGATTAACCCCGAATGGAATCCACTCACCAACGAGTACAGTGACGTTTGAAATCGTAATCACCTCATCCAAGTCGTCACGAATTGTGCTGTCTTTGGTGGCGCTTTCAGACGCGCGATGCGAGTTTGACGACGTCATTGGCCCGCCAATTCGTCGTAAGGCCAATGGCAAATACGGTGACACAACGTAAGAAACATCTTCAACATCAGTAATCGTAGACTCGAACGAAATGGTGTCATTACGTAAATAAAACGTCTCATCTTCCCACGCCACTTGCAACAACTTGCCGTCGGCGACGCACAACTCATCGACGAGCTGCCTGTCCTCCTCAGTCATACGCTTACTCACCAGCGCTAAACCAGCAGCGGTAATTTGAAACGCTAAAACGCTCTGGTGCTCACTCGAACTCAATCGCAAGCCTCGAATGAGCTCACCTTCGATCAAATCATCTAAATCATCCACGCCTTCTTGCGACACGTTGAGATACACGCGCGTATTCTTCACCACCGTTGACTCTGGCGCGTAATCATACTCGAACACCTTCTGCACGATGCCCTCATAAATCAACACAAGTAATGGCAATTTCCTCACCCACTGTTCTTTCTCGTACACCGTCTGCGCACAGTTGGAGTACTTGCTCACCAAATATAACAACTTCAGGTGCGACACCGTCCAGTAGTCGTCATGAAACTCTCGCTTGACTTTCGGCGTGAGCTGCGACGTTCCAGCGCGCGGATCCGCCAAAGGTTTATCATCATAACTCATCAATCCTCTATTCGCCCCGAGCGGGGCTCTGGCGATCGCCCCGTCGTCGCGCGCACTAAAGTTCTCGCGCGTTCCCCCCGCGGCTCTCGCCGAGCCATCGTCACCCTCTCGCCGCGCATTCGCGCTCATCCGCGCGCGACTCGCGGCGACGAGCGCCTCTTGCGATTGGCGCGATCCCCTTTCAGCGTCACGCGCGATGTCCTCGTGCGACATGGGCGATTTCGGCGCGCGTGCGTGCGCGAATGACGACGGGCTACACGATGCAGGCCGTTGAGTCGATTCGACGCGCCGCGCGCGCTCGACCGCGGCCGCGAACGATCGCCCCGCGGCGCGCGCAGGGGGGTTGGGAAAATTATTTCCGAGCGAACTCGCGCGCGCACCGCCGCCGCGCGCGCCGCGCGACGCTCGAGTGTGCGTTGGAGCTGCGAAAAACGCACATCGACAGCGCCAGTCATCGCCGCGCCGCCCGCGACAATCACCCGATCGCGCGCGCCGCAATCGACGCTCGATCGCGCGAACGATGTGCGACGACCCGAAGTGGGGCCCCGACGAGCAATTCGGCGCGCCCGAAGTCACCTTGCACACCTCGCACGGGCCCGTCACGCTCGAGCTGTATTACAAGCACGCGCCCAAGACGTGTCAAAACTTTTTTGAGCTCGCCAAGCGCGGGTACTACGACGATGTCGTGTTTCATCGCGTGATTAAGGACTTTATGATTCAGGGCGGCGACCCCACGGGCACGGGTCGCGGCGGTGAGAGCGTGTTCGGAGGGAAGTTTGAGGATGAGATTTCTAAAGGGTTGCGTCACGTCGGGGCGGGGATTTTAGTGATGGCGAATAGCGGCCCGAATACGAATAAGAGCCAGTTTTTTATCACCTTGGCGCCGACGCCTTGGTTGGATGGTAAGCACGCCATCTTTGGACGCGTGAGTTCGGGGATGAGCGTCGTGCGGGCCATTGGGGCGGTGAAGGTTGACAAGAATGACCGTCCGTTGAAGGAGGTTAAGATTTTACGTTGCGAGTGCGACGACAAAGGATTTAGCTGGTACTAGCGTTTGTTATTCATACAATGTTGTTTAGTGTAGACGTGTGTGTGCGTTAGCACAAATCGTCGTCGACGTCTTCGTCGGTGGTGTCCCCGGCCTTGCCTTGTCCACCCATTTCAGCGGAGACGCGCGCGACGTCGTGCGCCACATTTGGAAGCTTCGCCGCGAGTCTCGTGAACGCCACGTCTAAAAATCGCAAGCAACTCGATTGGGCCACTGTTGATTTGATCGCCTCCACGTCCGCATCGCGGTAGGCATTGAGTAACTTGTACGCCGTCTCGCGCTCTTCGCTCTTTTCAAAATCTGGAATTTCGCACACGTCTGCGTACGTCGACTGCGCGCCGATGCCATCTCCACTATACAACAGCGCCACAATCGCGCTCAGATATGCCTTAGCTAGGGAATTACTTTGTCCAGCTCTTGAGCACGATTCAGCGTATTTCAAGCACGCTTCTGCGGCATCCGCGTACTCGCCCGTGCGCGTCAGCTGCGCGCACAGTCGTCGGTGATGCTCGCCCGCGTACAAATCCTTTTCATCCTCTTCAAAAATCTCCAACGATCTTCGCAACAACGCCGTGGACGTGAATAAATCACTATCCTCGACTAATCGACTCGCTCGACTCATCGCTTCGGCGCCGACTTGCACGCGATTGGCGCTCGCGTAGGCTTCCGCAGCGCGTTCGGCGAGCGCGAGCACCGCGGCGCCATCCATGGGAATCTTTTTCACCGCGCTCTCACACGCGCGTTCGAAGGTCTTGCCGGCGTCCCAGTAGTTTGTCAATAACAGCGACGCTTCGGCGGATTTCTCTTCGACGATTGTGGCGGCGGCGTAGTCGCCAGAGGCGCGGTATAGCCTCGCGGCTTCAGCGTAGAGGTCCACGGCGCGATCGTAATCTGGCTTCCATCGCGTCAACGAGGGTTTCATGAACGCGTCAGCCTTTTCGGCGGTTTTCCTGGCATTTATTTCATTCGTCGATGGCATCTGTGCGGTGAGCGTTGGGCGGAACGTGCGCTAGGCGAGCGTGCGAGTTGTGCGGTGGCGGTTAGAGTTGGCGAGGCGTTTTGACTATTGTTACTGTGTAAAGTATTGAAACGCTAACGCAAGAGTGGCGATTGATCAATCGCACCTAATCAGTATTCTTAAACGATGAGTCGTACGACGCCGCGGGCTCGAGCTTCTTGGCCTCGACGAGTTTGCGAACCGCCTTCATGAAGTCATCCTGGATGCAATAATCGCGGTCGTCTCGAATCGCAAACATACCCGCCTCTGTGCACACGTTGCGCATATCCGCCGCGTTGAACTCTTCGGCGATTTTGGAAATAGACTCGTAATCAATATCACCCTCTTTGTTTATTTTCTGGGCGTGAATCTTTAAGACTTCAACCCGGCCTTGTTCGTTTGGCAAGGGGATTTCAATCTTGCGGTCCAAACGCCCCGGACGCATGAGCGCGGGATCAAGCACATCCGGTCTATTCGTCGCCATAATCATCTTCACCTTGCCCAAAACATCGAAACCATCGAGTTGATTGAGTAACTCCATGAGCGTACGTTGAATCTCACGATCGGCGGATGTACCTTCAGAGAAACGCTTACCGCCGATGGCGTCAATTTCATCCATGAAGATGATGCACGGTTCGTGGTCTCGCGCGTACCCGAACATTTCCCGAATCAATCTCGCCGATTCACCAATGTACTTATCAACTATAGCGCTAGAAACAATCTTCAAAAAGTTGGCGTCAATGTTACTCGCAATGGCTTTTGCGAGCAGCGTCTTTCCCGTACCCGGCGGACCGTACAGCAGCACCCCCTTTGGCGGCGCGATACCCACACGTATGAATAACTCCGGGTTCATCAACGGCAACTCGATCGATTCTCTCAACGCACGAATTTGCTCTCCAAGACCACCAATTGAGCTATAATCCACGTGCCCAGAGCTCTCACTCAACATGTTAAACACCAACGGGTCAACCTCGCGAGGCAACGCGCGCATGATCGTCAGCGTCGTCATGTCCAACGTCACCCGCGTTCCATTCACCAATTTTGACTTATCAAGCTTAGTCCTACATCCAACAACATATCGCGGACCACTGCTCGCCTTGACAATGAAACGATCCTCGTCTAATTGTCGCAAAACTTCCCCGATAATCTGCCCCATCGACTGCAGCGCCTTCAAATCATCCTCCGTCTTGTCAAACGCCTTTCGCACGTTACGCAACTCATCTCTCGCGGCGCGAACGCGACCATCGAGTTCCTGTAAACAATCACACGCACACACACGCGAATGGATTGGTGAGTACGAGAACGCGAACGCGTCGCGACTGAACGATCGATCATTCCCGGCAGTTGAGATCACGCACACGAATCTCCCCCGCGCACGCATCGACGCCATCAACAATCGCGCGCGACATCACGCCCTACCTTATGCTGCAACAACAGCCCAGAGTACTTTCTCAACGCCTCGCGCTTGGGATCTGGCGGCGCTGGCGTCGGGGTGGTCATCTCAGCGTCCGTGCCGTCCGTGGCAGTCATGGCGCGAGACGCGTCTGAGTGTCAACGCGCGCGCGACGCGGTGAGACGCTCGCGTCGGCGGCGTCTAGTGACGACGTGCGTTGATCTGCGCTCGCGTTCGATGCGCGCGGCGGTCGTCGCGTCGCAGTCGCGAGGCGTACAGTGCGGACTGAAACTCAAACGAAGACTTCATTTCCATGCCGTGCGACGTCTTCGTGAGCGGTCGCGTGTGCTTACTAGGCGAGCACACCGACTGGGCCGGGGCGTTGGGCGGACGATCGCCGGGACGCTGTCTCGTCGTCGGCACGCGCGAAGGGTTGCATGCGACGTGCGATTACGGTGACGATGCGTTTACCTTTACCATGTCAGCGATCGACAGCTCGGGGCATCGAGCGACGTTCGCGTGTGATTTGCGCGATCGCGAGCGATTGAGCGACGAAGCGCGCGCTGGTGGGTTCTGGAGCTACGTGTGTGGTACGGTGTTGGAGGTGTTGGATGCGTATGGTGATGGTGAGGGGTGTGATTATTTTAGACGCGGCGTCGCGGTGCGCAACTACTCGACGACGTTACCGACGAAGAAAGGACTGTCGTCTTCAGCCGCGGTCTGCGTTCTGATTGCGAGGTGTTTCAATGAGCTGTATTCGCTCGGTATGACGACGACGGATGAGATGGCGTTGGCGTACCGTGGAGAGAGCGCGCGAACCCCCAGTGCGTGCGGCGCTATGGACCAGGCGTGCGCTTTCGGCGGAGGTCGCGCGGTGGTGTTGACGTTTGATAAAGGAGGATCGATGGACGTGCGCGAGGTTGAGTGCGCGGGAGATATATGCGTGCTCGTGGGGGATTTGGGGCGGGCGAAGGATACGGTGACGATTTTAGCGAGCCTGCAGTCGGCGTTTAAGGCGGGGCACGAAGGCGCGCTCGAAGCGTTCGGGCCTAAGAATGAAGCTTTGATGACGCGTGCGCTCGACGCGATCAAAAAAGGCGACGCGCAAGCACTTGGAGTTGTGTACACGGACGCACAGCGCGTGTTTGATTCCGTCGGTCGAGAGCTATGCCCGTCGGAGCTCGACGCGCCGGCGCTGCACGCCGTGCTCGAAGACGAGAAGTGCCGAGCGTTATCTCATGGCGGCAAAGGAGTCGGATCACAAGGCGACGGATGCGTGCAGTTCGTGTGTAAATCGTCCGCCGCCGCAGATGAACTCGAAGCGTATTTAAAAACCGCGTACCCAGCCATGGGGACGTTTTTAAGAGTGAGGTTGGGCGCTCGATAAAACCATTAGATGATAGAGTAATATTACTGTACACGTTGAACAACGGTCACAGCGCTTTGGCGAAGCATGCACATTCGCGCCCACGCGTCCGTGTCGTCACGTCCCTCGCCGTCGTCGTACCGAACGTCACCCCGCCCGCCTGATCCGTCGGACGCGATATGAACCGTTTTTTTATCCACCCCTCTCGAGAGGGGTGCCCCCTAATTTAAAATCCAAAACTTTTATATTTCGCGACGGAACACACAAAAATTCCAGTGCTCATACTCCAGTGGTACATACAACCATGTAAAACACAACACTTGGTAAACACCCGATTTTGAGTGTTTTAGACACCCGATTTTGGTATTTTCGCGGCAAAATACGGCGCCACCCCCCCCGACGGTTCGCGTGGATACCGCGACGTCCACGTCACCCAGGCGTCACAATTCGTCTCGCAGCGCAAACCCACCACACGTCAACATGTTCTCTATCGTTTCCAACGCCGCGTGCGCGCGCGTGATCACCACCACCAAGTTTACCACGTCCAAGCGCAACGTCGCCGTGCGGTACGTCGTCGTCGATGCGTTCGAACGCGCGATTTCGAAGCCCCCCTCGTGTGGGTGATTTGTTTCGTCTCTCGTGGCGCGTTTCTCGCGCCAGGAAGGGCGTGTGGAGCGACGCGCGCGTGATGCGCGCGCGCGCGAGGCGCACGTTTTGAAAATGTCACGCGACGCGGTGTCGGTCGAGGGGGAGTTTCGGAAATTTTTGGATTTTCGGTTCGCGTCAGAGGGCGCGCGCGCGCGCGCGCGGCGTCGCGCGCGGCTTGGCGCGAGTTCCGGTATTTTATCGGTATTTCGCCGCGCGAGGTTGTATTTTTGCCTGAGCGACACGTGTACATTGCTTTTGCTGACGTTTTCATGTATTTTCACATCCACAGTGGTTTCGAAGATTCCGTCGCGGGTAAGTCCAACTGGAACGCCTACGAAGGTTCGTCCGAAAAGGCGCTCACCAAGGAGGAGCTCGCCGCCAAGAACAAGGCTGAGGACGAAGCCGCCGCCGCGCGCCGCGCCGCTTCCGCCAAGAAGATGGCTGAAGAACGCAAGAAGGCCGGTATGTAAATAATTTGCATATCCAAGTCTCGTTGTTTTGTGAACATTTCCACGCGCGCGACGGCTTCGTCTCGCCCTTTAAATATCCACGGCGCCTTGTTGTAACGTCATCGTCGCTCAATTCGCTCACTTTAAGTTTTCGTCATCTATTTGCGTCATCGTCACTCGATTCGCTCACATTAAGTGTTCGTCATCTATTTGAGTATTACACAGTTAAAAACAACAACAACGCGGCATCAATAGTACAGACATTACGTGATCACGTCGTCGTCTCTGCTCGTGTTCGCGGCGTCCCTATTCCATCCGACGACTTCCGGGCGACCGGCGTCTTCGTTTAAAGACTCAGCGATTTCGCGATTACTTGGCTCATCATCCCATTCGCGCACGACAGACGACCCATTGGCGTTAAACAGCATCCATCGCCCCGGGTATCGTCGCACGAGCGTGCCCTCAACGCCCGCCGCCGAGCGCGTTCGTCGGCACGCGTACACCTTTTCCCAAGACCATTCGCTCAGCAACGCCTTTGCGTCCCGCTTGAGCTGGAATTCCCAAGGTTGTCCCACGCTCTCGCCGTTCCCGCTCCAAAACGCATTCACGACAACTAAAATGTGCGATTTCTCCGTCACCGTCTTCCCATAGTCACCTCTCGCGAGCTTTACGAGGTATTCCATCGTGGTATCGCTGGGATGCGTCACGCACGTCATCGACGAACCAACCTTCCACACGCCCATGCCATCCGCATCGCGGTCGAGCAACCCAAGATACTCCGTGGAATCATTGTACCCATCAAGCATGTCGTTCTCGATCAATCGCTTGGTCACGCGCAGGCGCTGCGCCATGCCGCCGCTCCAATCCGCGGCTTGGCCGTGCACGCCGAGGTAGACGATGGCATCCTCATCGCCATCTTGCGCGTCCGCGCGAGGCAGCGGGAGCTCGACGCGCACGCGGCGAGGCACGGGCGACTCCACCGAGGATTTCCGTATCGTTCGCAACACCGCGCGCGCCTCAGCGGCGGCTTCGGCGCACGTCAGCGGCGGAGGAGCTATCGATGACGAGGACGCGGTCGCGAGTGCTGCTCTCAGAGTCGCGCGTCGCCCGCGCGCGGTGCGCGCGCGTCGCCCGTCTCGCGCACCGCGGGCGCCACACGAATGCAACGCCTCGCTCGCCGCGCGCATGGCTCTCGCGGCGCGTCGTCCGTCGGCGTCGTCGCCGTGTGCCGGGACTACGGAATCATCTTTAACATCTTGTACGTCGCGTGCTCAGTCCGCGACGCGCGTCGTCAGAGCGCCTTCGCCGCCGTGCGTCGCACACCGCGCGCGTCAAACGCATTCGCATCGGTGATGTCCGCCGCGGACCACGCGCGTCGCTTCAGCCTCGCCGGGCAGACCGCGCTGGTGACGGGTGGTACGCAAGGCTTGGGACGCGCCATCGTCGAGGCATTAGCGCACGCCGGATGCCGTGTGTACACGTGCGCGCGCACGGCGGCAGATGTGGACGCTGCGACGGCGGAGTGGCGCGCGCGTGGGTTGGATGTCGTCGGGTGTGCGTGCGACGTGAGCGAGCCCGCGGCTCGCGAGGCGCTCGCGCTCGCCGTGGCGCGCGCGTTCGGTGGGACATTGAATATATTAGTCAACAACGTCGGGTTCAACATACGTAAGCCTACGGTGGAGTTTACGAAGGAGGAGTACGCGCGTTTGATGGGGACGAATTTAGAGGCGACGTTTGAGATGTGCAAGTTATTTCATCCGTATTTGAAGGCGAGCGGGCGCGGTTGCGTGGTTTTTAATTCCTCCGTTGCCGGTTTGACGTCGATTCAAACAGGCACGTTGTATGCCATGAGTAAAGGCGCGATGAATCAGCTCACGCGAAGCTTGGCGTGCGAATGGGCGCCGGATAACATCCGAGTCAACGCCGTCGCGCCGTGGTATACCAATACTCCGTTGGCCAAACAAGTGCTCAAGAATAAGGTGTATTCCGACGCCGTGACGTCGCGCACGCCCATGGGTCGCGTAGGTGAACCTCACGAAGTAGGTTCCGTCGTGGCGTTCTTGTGCATGCCGGCGAGCTCGTACGTGTCGGGCGTCGTCGTGCCCATCGACGGCGGCTTCACCTCGCACGGCTTCATTCCGCCAAAACTCTAACGATACGCGTCATTCATTATTCATTCTTTGTGTAGTAATCATCACGTAGGCAAATAATCGATAGCAAATGATTATTGTCTGATTTTAACGCCTCGCGCGCGCGTCTGGGCGTCGAGAACGCGCCATTTACCGATCGATGACGTCGACGCTTTGAACAGCCGCGTCCCGCGCCAGCGTTGTGGCACAGTTCGACGCACACGCCCGTCATGTCCACCGCTGCGCGCACCGCGCACGCGAGCTGCACGCATAGATGTTCAACACACACACGCGCTGGCGCCTCAACCGCGCGTCGCGCGATCACTGCGCGCGCGTCGAAAGTGGATAAAGAATCCATGACATTCATGGAGCGATTACGCTACGAAGTCGACTTAACGTTCAACCCGCGCACGGCGGGTGCGAAGATTGCTGGAAGATGTCCCGATACTCAAACACGTCCGAGTGAAGCCGATCCGGACGCAGATGCGGCTATGAACGCCACGTCTGAAGGGTTTGACGTGAAGTTGTTCAAGGAGGCGTTGGAGCGACAAATGTTGGAGGAGGAGGACGACGTCAAAGTAGCGCGCCAGGCATCGCTCAAGGCGGCGCTCAACGCCGTCGTGATCGATCGCGATGATAGCGAATTGGAATGCGTCATTCCCGATGACGACGACGACGAGGAGGACGAATATGGGTACGCGTTCTCGAATGAGTCGGATGAGCCGCTGACGGGTCGAGAGCTCGCGTTGCTGTGCTATGGAAAATACGACAAGTTCCACGACATGGCGATTAAGCACGTAAAAATGGGCAGCGGCATGCGTCGGTGGGTGTCGTTAAATTTATACGTCGGTCATTTGGGGCAACGATCGTATCCGGCGACGGAGGAGACGTATTTAGAACAACTCGACGCCATAGCGTACATGATTACGAGTTGGGGACAACAGCAATACACGCGCGCGTTTTTTAAAGAGAAGAGAATCGCAAGGCGCGGATTGCCGTCAACGCCGCGCGTGGATACGTGCGTGACGTTGCAATTTTCGCGCTCGCCGACGTGGGATGACGAGCTTGGTGATGAGTATTTCGAGTTTTAGTGCAATGCAGTTTCATCTTCTTTTTACATGTCACAACTCTGGCGGTGGCAGCGCCGCTTCTCGCGCCCACACAGTCTTCTCCGGTAAACCCGAAACGTCGAGTACGATCCTACGTATATCAACCGTCCACTCCACGTCCGCTTCGCGCGCTAATCGCCTTAAAATACCCACCGTCTCTTCATCCGCCGGCGCCGTCCACGCGAGCGACGCGTGCGGCTCCGGGTCCTCGTAATACTCTGGCAACCCCATCGACGCACACACCTCGTTCACGCGCGCTATAATCTTCACTAAATCCGCTTTCCCAACATTCTCTGCATCACTCGCGTGCTCTCGAAACCCTACCGCGACGAATACCCGCGTCTCGTCGTCGTTGAGGAACACGCGCGCGGCGTTAAACGTCGCCGTCGTCGCCTCGCACTCGTGTAAACCAATCTTCAACGCCGCCCGCATCGCCTCCACGCGCTCGTACGTGATCGGAAACACTCTCGATAGCGATACGTGCGCGTGTGCTGACGTCGACACCGCCTCGATGCCGCGCAATACCGCATCATCGTCATCCACTCCACACGCCTCGAGCTGTGGCACTTCAACCGTCATGCGCCGCAACGTCTCCATCACCCCTCGCGCGTCGCTCGGTCGCGGCACGGGCGCGCGGACGTGCGTGGCAAAGTTCCCATCCACGTGCGCGAACGCGCGCGCGCGGCGCGACGACGACATGGAGGCGGCGCTCGCGCACCCCACGGCGCCACTTTTTGACGCATCCGAGCGAAGCCACGAGGTACGACTCACACATCGCGACACCGCGCGCCAGTCGCGTCGCGCGCGCGATGCGCGCACGCAGTGACGTATTTTCAATCATTCACGCCCGCGTCCGCGTCGCGCCGTCGCGCCCGCGCTTCGAATATCGCGCGAATGCATGCAGAGGGGAATGAGTGCGCATTCGCATTCGCACCAAAAGACTGAGCTCTCGCGTCGTTTTCGCTGCGCATCGCACACAGCACACGTCATGCCGAGTAAAAACTTGCTCGTGAAAATCTTACGCATCGTGCCGTTGGCGCTGTACTTGCGCAGCGCGGCGTGTAAGTTTGCTATTCCTGCGTTTGGGTGCGACGGTCCGCTCTGCCCCGTCGCCATCGGGAAGCCCGGAAAGTGCGTCCCGAGCGCGAATACCGCGGAACAGTACGCCTGGTGCGAGCACGCGTGGACGCCTTGGGCGAATAATTTGTTGCAAAAGGCGCACGTGCCGATCAAGGTGAAGTGCTCAAAGGCGAATGGGTATGAATTCGCCAAGGTTATCGGCGCGTTGGAGGTGGCGGGGTACGCCGCGCTGTGGGCCAAGCCGGCTGAGGGCGCGTTTATGCTGACTGTGATTATGGTTGGTGCGATTCACTTCCATATGACGCAGCTTGGAGACAGCGTGGATAAGCTTATGCTTCAGTTTGCGTTACTCGCGGCATCGGTGGCGATTATGCTGTTGAGCAAGCCGTCGGCGGCGCCGGTGGCGAAGAAATCAACGAGACGGACGGCGAGTTCGCGCAAGAAGACGGCTTAAAATTACATATAACGTGCGGATCTTCGTCACACATGATGCGTTTCGTATTTTGTTAGTATTATGAAACATGCATATTTTACACAATGTCTTAATTGTCGAGCGCGCGCGCGAAAAATGCGTCGCACGTCGCCGTGGAGGCGTTGAGCGCGTCTGGTAAAACGTCGCACGCGTCTAAAAGTTCTTGCGCATCTTCGGCGTCTCGAGCATCTTGGAGCCATTCGAGCGCGTCTTCGGCGCCCGCAAGCATGCCTGCGACATCACCGAGTCTATCAATTAAACGCGCGCGTTCTGTCGCGTCGTTGGATTCGCTCAGAGCGACGCGCGCGTCTGACGCGATGGAGACTGCGGTGCCACGCTCGGGACGACGTCTCGGCTTGAACCATTCATGTAACTTGTTGATCAATCCAAAGTAAATGAGAAACGGCCGAATCATGGCGAATGTATCGCCGCTTGAAACAAGTGCGGGGTCGTTATCGCTCGGATATGACGAAATTCGAGCGCATCCGTGCGTCTTGGCGTGACGAAGGATTGAAATCAACGCGTTGCGTCTCGCCGCGCTCCATTTTTCGCTCGTCCACGTAATCACGGTAAGAACGAGAGCCGCTGGAAGGACGTGCCCGCTCGCGTCATCGTCGTCCCAGGTCTCTTCTGGCGAACACAAGCGGTCGAGAAGGGCGTGGAACTCTTCTAATCCTTTCTCGGGCGCGAGCGCGACTTGATGCACGGCTAAACGTACGAGCTGAGGCAAGAGGTGCATGTTGCTTTGCTTTCCACCGCCTCGGCAATCCGTGCTGAATGATGTATCCATGGCGAATCTACCGAGAAGCAGCGCCACGTCCCAAATGGATTGTCGCGCGCGTGTTGTCGGGACGATGAGTGCCCCGATGGCGAAGGCGTTTTGCCACCACACGTCTACGGCGGCGGCGTACGTCGACTCTGAAATTGTCGAACTCGACACTGGGAGCAAGTTGTTGCACAGAGTCTCACTGTTTCTCAACGCTGCGCCCTCCCATTCGCGTTTGGGCGTGCGCAATGCAACGTCTGCGCGCTTCGCAGATGCGTGGCACGAGAAGTGAATGGCGTTGAAATGCGACACGGTGCACACCGTCTGCGACGCGTCGCCATTCGCCGCGAGCGTCAGCGCAAGCTTATTATAGCAGTACACTCCGAGAAGCTCCCGTGGCTTCAGGGCGTAACCTTCAAAACACACTCGACATACTATCGAATCCTTATCGTTCTCTGTCATCATGGATTCGTATCCCTGTAAAGATCGAGGGGAGTGCGCGAGTCCGATGGTGAGCGGCGCTCCGGGACTCGAGGGACTGGCGACAACTTTCATACCCATTTCGGCGAGCATTTGTTCTCGCTTAGCTAAAGCTTTGCGACGATTTTCATCTCGCGTTGCCGCTCTCAGTTCATCAAGGTGGTCTGCGACTTCTTCTGACGTCGTCGCCAATGTTTCCAAGCAGTTTTCAGCGAGAGAGCCGATGTCGCGTTCGGTGACCGACTCGAGTTTATGCAACAGCACAAATAGAATCGCGTTGGCGTTGACGTCAATTTTGTAGCCTCTGGCGACCCCGTTCAATAATTCCAATGCAAGAGGTAAGCCGCTGCGCTCGATGGCTGCATCCCAAGCGGGTGATCCGCGTTCACGGGCACTCGGTGCGCCAAACGCGACGTTGACGACGTAGTCAGAGAGATACGTCACCGTACCAGCGGACCAAATGGCTTCGAGGACGCGTTGACCCGAGAGATCGCGTGGAATGGCATCAGCGAGTCGGGTCGAGCATTCAAGTTCGAGCTGCAGTGCGCCTTTTTCGGCATCGCCATCCTGCATGTCATCAAAAGATATAAGTTTGCGCACCGACGAGTCGAAATTCTTGGCGAGAATGTTCTTTGACTCGACAACTGATCCAGCAAGTCGCGGAATAATGCGAGCGAGGATATCCGCTTCGTGACGTTCTTGGCTTCGAATAAGCTGCTTGAGTTGAGATGAGAAGATTTCCACGTGATTCATTTCTTGTGCTTGCATCGAAAGTGCGATAGTTTGCAGCGATGAACCACTCTTTTTCAGTCTCGGCGAAGTGACGCGTTGAATGCTCGACGCGTCTTCGTCAAAAGTCTGCGCAAGTAAGCCCCCAGACGCAGTTCGCGATGCTGTGGTAAAGTCATCGTTCTCATTTGCTTCTTGTTCTTCTTGTAAAAGCATTTCAATCACGAGCAGTAGCTCATTTCCTGATGTAGAGTTCTGCTTGAATGCCAACGCGGCTTCATCCAACAAACTCGCAAGCGCGCCGCTCATGAGCATGGATTGTCTATTTTTTTTCAATTGACTCGCAGCGCGCAAGATTCGGAGTAAAATAACTGAATCATCCTCAGCACCAGTGTACAAGGTAGAGGAATGCGCCCGAATGTTTGGCAACAGCTGAATCAATGTTTTGAATCCGAAATCTTGTTGGAAGATTCCCGTCGCCGCGTACTTGGCTTCCAAGTCTTCATCTTCTTCTTGCGACGGCGCAAGTCGATCGATTCTCTCCTCCGTGGCTTCACCATCTAACCCAGAAAGACGGAACGTTATCGCCATCGGCGGGCCAATCGGCTCGTTCGCGCCTGAGGTCTGACTCTGACGCCGCTGGACGCCATCAAATAACGACGGCATCCAAACGCGCTCAAATACGTCGGCGACAGCCAAATCAAGACTGATGATTTGATTTGCGACGAGTAACTCCATGCCAAAATCATCATCTACAAGACCAACCATGTCGAGTTCGCGACAAATCAGATTCTTGACATCGCGCATGAGAGGTTCTTTGGAATCGAGTTGACTGCTTGAGTACGGATTCCTCGCCATCGTTCCCGGGATGAATTCCTCCTGCGTGGCACTCTTTAAAAGCCGTAAGAGATGCACCTTTTGCGGTGGTGCGTGAGGAAGCACCAAAACAGCGAGTTCGTCTAAAATGACATGAATCGGCACACGCGTACCACTGTCAACTTCGTAAGAGCGAGCGAGAGCGACGCAAATTTTTGCAACTTTTGCCTTCATATCTTCTGAAGACTCTACGCAAAGTTGAAGCAGCGCGTCAAACGTTTCTGACGCACGCATCGCACTCGGTGCTTGACAAACCTTGAGAGCTCTCGAACACAGAGTTGCGCGAACGAGAACATGAATTCCAGAGTCCATGAAAGACGTCATCAATTGCGGAGAACCTTTCAAAACATCGTTTAGAAGCGACGAGACGCATTGCAATCCAAATCCAACATCAACGGAATTCGCATCGAAGAGTGCCGCTTCGGATTTAATGTACTTGGAGCACGCATCGAGTTCCGTGCGCAACATGGAAATCAAAATATCAACCAATTTATTCGAATGATTGAGCTCGATCAACACTGACTCGCCACGTAACGCACTGTTGAGCGTGTTGAGGTAATCCATGCATGCGCCGTGCGCCAAATCTTTGGGAACCGCGTGCAGCAAATATTTCGCAACCTTTATATTGACGCACTCACCTTGACGCGTCAATAACGAAATGATTTGAATGACTTCCAGTCTAACATGCTTTGACGCGCAGAAGAGAGCTGAAACGAACCATGGCATCAAATCAACCAGTGTTGGTTCATCAACATGGTTGTCACTCAAATACTGTGAGAAAGATCTGCCCAAATGTTGAAACGCATCTGCAGTGATTAACGTATGAGCCGGCAAAACCAATTCATTATGCTCACTACGATTGGCCAAAGCTTCATGAATGACCTCAAGCGCTGGCAATATGACGTTATCGGCAATAACGGGGTTTGAAATAAGCTGCGGTGAGCTCAACGCTTTGCACGCGAGTGCCATCAACGCTGACCGTTCATCCCTATAAGTTGTTACTGCACCGTCTGCATTACCTCTATGCGCATTCGCGTGAATCAAGTCTTGTAGCAAAAGCATGTCTTGGTTGTTTTGCGATACCATTGGCCCACTCCAAGCCTTGAAATGCGACAGGTCATCGTTTGCGCGCTCAAAGGCGGCCTTGCACAAAAATTGACGCACGCTCTCATCTCGCGCAGCCATATTCGACAAGACTGTTCGCGCAACATTACACATTGACGACCCGAGCATTTGAGGGTTCAGCATGCGACTGTATATGTACTCATGAATTTTGTTTCTCCTCAACGCTTCGACACCAGACTTTGTGAGCGAGAGAGATGTGCACAATTTTATCACGCAGTGCAAATGATCACAGCACGTGCCAAAGTTCCAAGATATTTGAGGATGCGATTTTTTCGAAGAGTTGCGTTGAGACAAATAATGAAGAATTGCCTGATGGATTGCGCGTCGCTTGAAATTGGCCACAATCAGTTCCATTCTGCGATTCTTACTTGTCACCGTGTAGAGGTGTCCAACATCCATCATAGTTTCGCCTTTTTCAAACAATGCTGTTCTCAAAGAAGCTTCGGTGGACTCAATCGCCTCAACGGCAACTTTCACAGCATCTGCTTGATGCTTGAGCTCTTGAATGGCTGATGAAAGTTCGTCGCTGTTGTGTAATTTTGGGTAACGCTCGCACAACGCCCTGTGCGTATGCAATGTTGTCTGAATTTTTGCATACCGACAATGCCCACACTCGTTGCATATGAACGCATCAAGTTTTTCGTAATTGATATTACGGCAGTAACGGCATTGATACGCGTTTTCGCGGCAGTTGGAGCAAATTCCGTGCTTAACATCTGTCACGTGACGAGCGCATCTGGGACAGTGCAACGTCATCAAGCTCTTCGCTTGCACGTTTTCATGAAATGACTTAAAGACCAAGTTGAGCGCCCACACATCAACAGGAATATCCAATTTCAATGTCTTTTCGGTGTCACTCGCGGACAAATACAGTTTGCCCAGAAGTTGCCAGTGCTGAGAATTGAAAGTGCGCATCGTGTTGGCATCCTTGTCGGCTGTCATTCTCCATATCTCAATCTCTTTCACTCGCAAGTATGTTTTGACCTCTGTCACTCTGACCGTAATCGAGTCAACAGTCATCAATTCGCGAAACTTTGTCATCGCGCTATTCTTGGTAAACATTTGTTGCTTCTTCAACGTATCCAAGTGCTGATCTTCAAACTCGTGTGCAGCGAGAAACGACTGCGCGTCTCTCATACCACAATCTGTTTCTAACCAATATTTGTCAACGTCTTCCACTGAAAACACACGACGCTGCTCTAACTCGCGATACAGATCGGCCCTGACATGATCACTGACTTGCAATAAAGCATCTTTCATTCCGATGCAAAAGTGATTAATTTTGTGCTCAAATTTTGACACAACGTCGTCATCAACGATGGCCCGCTGCATGAAATCTAAAACCTCGTTGGCACGATGTCCTTTTGATTGCACATCCTGCATGGATTCCATCAAAGCATCCAACAAATCATTTCTGTACGATGGGTATGATTCCCAAATCGAACTCAAAACGCCAGTCGCGGCACGCCTGACGTCGTCATCTCTTGATTGAAGCGCACACGTCACGACAAGATCCAGGCGCTCGACAATCTCTCGAATCAAAATGGCGCCGCTCACTTCCGTGCCATTTTCATTGCTTTGTATTTTGCATGCCTGGATGATGCAAGAAATGATGTGACACGCGTTCGCGCCGAGAGAAGAGGGTAGCTGCACGGTGGCGTGCGTCAGCCCAATCACAAACGCAGCTTCAAAGTCAATGTTTTCCATAAAGTACCGCAAACTTGCGACACTGGCTCTCGAAATATCCGAAGTAGTTTGAATCGCACTCTTTAGCTCGAGTAAATCGGCGTAAGCGACCTCGTCTGCACACCATGGAGAACTAAAACGAGCATCCGTAATCTTGCGCAGCGACGGCACCAAATTTAGCAAGACACCCGCCTTGTTGAGAACTTCCGCATCCATGTCGACGTTGAGAAGAGTAATCATCTTATTTGCACTCTTCGAAATTTCACTCGGCGATCTCAATGCCGAAGCTTGCGAAAGTACGTGCAACCAGTCACTCTTCTCGCGTTCTGGTAAGGCGTCAAGCTCCAGAGCTTGCAAATACGACATTGCGTGAATTATAGTGGACTCCAAACTGAAGGACGCTATTTCGGACGATGAACGATCGGATCCACTCTTGCCACACTCCAGTAGTGCACCATAAGCGCGCTCAGACTGCTCATGCTGCTTGCCTAGATCATGAGATGTTGATCTGCGTAACAGTTCACACGCTAAAGCGTACGCATGCAACAGCGCTTCACGCGCATCCTTCTTTGGCGCACCATGCAGTTGTAGACATTCTGCCGAAATCGCGAGTCGCCACGTGAGTGCATCATATTCGATAATGTCCCCACGCAATGGTGGAAGTCTGCACAGCTCAGGATTTAAGCACTCAGGGTAAACCTCGATGAGCGCCCTGATGAGCAGCGCTTGCGACTTGTACATCACTCGATCGTTGACTTGCATGATGACACAGACCAAATCACGTATACCATTCGAACTTGAATATTTTTCCCGCCTAAATTCTGGCTTGGCTGAAATATTTCTTCGCGCTTGATTCAAGTTGATGCCTTGGTTGCCAATAGGAACTATGAGATGCGACAGTAATGTTTCCGCGGCGACCATTCGAACATCTTCGTGTCCGCATGTTATCAAGTGAAACATGCAACGCACAAGTTGAGCATCGCGTTCATGCCTCAATACGGCTGTAATCGCGTGCACAGCGTAAGGTACAAATTCATCGGCGTTCCATGAACCTGAACCTGCATCGAGCATCGCTGGCAAACTTTCGCAGAGTTGTTTCAAGTACGGCGACGAGTCCAGGAGTGCCCGCGGACGCCTGATCGCGAGGCGACCAAGTTTCCGAATTGCAAAGTGATACTCTACCAAATCTTCGTGCTTCACGCTGAGCGGCTGCTGAATAACGCGCGAGCAGATGTTTTCCGCAACTTTATGTCCAATCAGTAAAGTTGAATTATCCTTAATGTTGATCGCAGAGAGCGCGTTGGCGTCGTGCGCGGATGCGCTCAACACCGCCCAAGCTAAAAACTTTGCCGAACGATGGTACTGCGTTTCCAAAGCATTAAATTTCGGCTTGCGCAACATGGCTTCGTACACGACACGTAATTTGCTCGATTTCAAGTCCAAGTCACAATATCGTAGACTGTGGATGATGGAAATCGTCCCCTGCAACCACGCAGAAGGAACGGTTGCGTCACCAATGTCGCGCATCAAATGTTGTCTGGATCGACTTGAAGAAGAATTCAACGCGTCATGCACGCTTTGAGCTTCTCGTTCGAGTTCAATTTCAACATCTTTATCCAAATCCATCAAAGTGCTCGCGTAAACTTCCAATCGATCGATGCGAATTTTTACTTGGTTGGCAGAGTCGACGACAAATTTTAGTTTCATTGGCGATACGTTGTCCTTGAGCGCGGCAGACTCCGAGCACGTAAATGGAATATCGTACCACCTCCTGGACTCTCGTTCAAATTTGACTACTCGACCGCTAGGTAGAATCATCTTGGAGGGCGCATATGAGGTCATCGTCATGCCGCCGATATGAATACGTACACCACGAATGACGCGAGAGTCACCATTCGAGAGTTGCATCGTCAAATGTACGTCATCAGAATTTTGGGCTTCGATGAATCCATCCTCGGACTGAAGAATAGAACGCAAGGCAGAAGGAAGCGCGCCACGGTTGAAAGATCCACCAAAATCGACAGTAGGCGTCACCTTTGCTAACTTCTCAAAGAAATTGTAATCAAAGGTAACGACGCTCGCTAATCCTCCTTGTTTCTTTGAGTCTTCAAACAAACTACTTGGCGTCGGCGACGATCGCACTTCGTCGTATGCGCTGATTTGCATTGAACCATCGTCTCGTAAGGTAATGAGTGCGGAGGGAAAGTCGCCAGATCCAGCTTTCTGGTAACCGGCGAAACCAATCACATTTGCCGGCGCCGCGGCAAGAGGGATGGACTCGACGTGTTCACCATCTACTGATATGAGAGAAACACTTTCTGAATCTGATGATTGGCGAATAAACACTTTCTTAGATGCAAGCTGAAGTCGTGCCGAAGGGCCACATTTGTTAGGCAAACAAAAGTCTGCGAATGTTGAGTGGCCGATATCATTTGTCCTGATCTTCAACAGCGAAGACAGTTTAAACTCGCCGCCATCGCTCGTAGCTACGCGTGCCAAAGTCATACCGCCATCTGCAGTGTTGACAAAAAGCACATCATAAGCTTCTGAATACGCCAGTGCGTATATATCAGACAAGTCCTCATTGAGTTCCAGCTTTGCGTGAGCATTTAAGTGAATGAACTCATTCGATTTATTGCTAGGCACATCCAACGCGTACACGCTGCCATCGTTTGTCAACGTGATGTTGCGCGCATAATTCCGTCGTTTAGCGTCAACCCAGACTGAAGAAGTAATGTACAGAGGAGATGCAATTATTGTGCATGCTGGCTGAGTGGCACTTCGGCTCAAGTCGTACAGGACGCTGGTATTCCTTCCAGTCAAGGCGAACAGGCACATCGAATTCGGCACCCACGCCGAATCGATAATCAAGTCGAATTCATATTCACCAGAAGCATCAGCAAGTCTAAGACGATCAGTAATGTCTCCACTTTTGTTGAGCGTGCAAATTTGTACTTCGTACAGACCAACGACGGAAAAAGTATCGACATTGCTGTGATTGAATTTGATATTCACCACGTCGAAACAAAACACGTTTCGGGAGAGAGGGCGAATCCCAACCTTGTCGCCGAGCTTAACCGCAGAACTCTCGCGATCGGATGAAGTAGCTTGCGCTCCGATGACAATATTCGCGTCCAAAATTGAAATTTTATCCCCTTCACCAATAGCGAGATGACCACCATTTGAACACGCGACGACATTGCGTACAATGATACCGCTCAACATGAGCGCTTGGACGTGCGGCTTGGCTTCGAGTGCGCGCAACTCAAACGAACCAGCTTTAAAATTTCTTGCCACACGCATAGCAGTTGTTTCAGTGGCAGAAATAGTAGTGAGTTCTCGATCTGTCATCTTTAGATCTAAAGACATCGGTTCATCATCGTGTAGTGGCTTAAACCAAGAAATGAGCACAGCCTCCAAAGCTTGAACAACGTTTCCGTTTTTAAGCGCCATTCGCAAAGATTCCAGAGCGTTGACTGAGCACAAACGCCGTGCAAGATTGGGTTCATGCAATTCATCCACATCATTTTCAGCCTCAGAATCACTATCCGGATCTATTTCTAACGCTTTGTCCGAAATTGCAATCTCTGCTGGTCTCGAATGAATCTTTTCAAAGTCTTGTTCATCTAAACAGAAGCATTTGTGTCGAGGCGACTGCATGGCTCCGTCGGCCCCACAATCACAGAAAAATCTAGACTTTCTCGAGTAAACAATGCGATGACCTGCATGGCAAGTCTTTGCACAATTACTGCAGCATCCACGTGAGGCTACGAGATTGCAGTCGTAGCAAAAGTACCAATGCTGTTCTTGGAAAGACTCGCCACTCGTGATAAAGGTACATAACCCAGAAGACATATCTAACGATCCTCGACGGTCGCTGCTCGTCGTCGCCTCTTCGCGTTCGCTATCACCATCAGATGAAACTAATCGTTCTCTCAAAGACAAGTGCTCTGCATCTGCTGCGATGATCCTGTGCCAAAGCTCTGGTAGCGTATTTCTAACGCGCTCTTCACCCGTGCGCCCACCACCCGTGAGTGAGGCTGCCGCGGCATCGAGTACGGCATCCAAACGCGCAAGTCTCGTGTTTAAAACATCTTCGGATGGATCATCGTCCGTCGAATTCTCGGGAGGAATCGCAAAAAGACGCCCGAATTCATCTTGAAGATTTATGATGTTGATTTCGCGCTCATGGTTTGCTTCCGCATCAATCGTCTCGGGATGTTCTTCAGTTGTCGGTGATTCGAGTAAACGCGAAAGAGCATTCGACATCGTGGATTCCGCAGAATCACGTCGAACAGGTTCATCAACTTTGTGTAAAATAAAGCTCACGATGCGAATCGCCGGGATGAAGTGCGACATTTGATCCTCATCTTGTGCGAGCTTGGCGCGCGCCAAAGTACTGAGCAGGCACTTTGCGGCGGTTTGAGCTCCGTCCGTCGGGCAGCCAAGAGCCAATCTGATGAGTGTCATAGGAGCTGAATCTAAAGTGATCTTATTCGTTCGAGCGTTGTTGGAAAGTCGCTCGTCCAGAATAAAAGCATCAGAGAAATGTTCTAAAACAGCTTTGAGCAGTTTTGGGACGCATCCATAATTCTCGACGTTGACGTCGTCGTTACTTATTGCCGCTTCCAAAAATTTTACCACGGCGTCTCGGAGGTCTAAATCGTGACTGCACAACAAAGTAAGAATACATTTCGACACTTCATCGTTCGAAAGTAACGCAAATGATTCATCAAGTCTTAGTAAATTCTCACCGCTTGAAATGGCCACCGAGTACAGCGCGTTGGAGAGCGCGCACAGCGTCTCGCTCGAAACCGTTTCCCATGCGTATGATTTCACAAAGAAAAACACGAGCGTATTCAAAAATGCCAAGTCCATTTGACTCGCCAGTGTCGTTCCAACCATCCCGCAGGCGCGTTCAATTTCTGACGCAACGCGTTCGACGAGGCGCGTGTCTGTTTCTGGCGTCAAAACGTCCAAGCATATCTGTGCCAAAAGCTTGGAAAGTTCGCTAATCTTCTGCGACGCTCGGCTCAATGTACGTTTCAATATCTTTGAACACTCTTTCAGTGTCGCTCGCTCAAGCTTCGCCATCGAATCATCACGCAATCTGTCGCCATCAAACAGTGTCCTGGTTGTGGGACGTGACGACGACGTTGAATCTGAAGATGTCGACTTCCCTTCGCTCAACGCATGAACAAGCGCCACTTCTTCGCTTGCGACAAAGTCATTTATAGACTGTTTCGTCATATCGCTTCCATCACCCATTCGTAACTGATCAATCACTTTAACGCTCCATCGCTCGGCGTACGCTTTTGACACGCAACTCCGAGCGACGTCTCCCCACCTTCCGCGCGTCTCAAAATCTTGCACATCCTCTCTCTCCATCGCGCTCGTCGCTATTCGCAATATCGCAACATACACTTCAATCACCATTTGCTCATCATCCTTTAAAGACGTCTCCAATGCACCTCGATGCTGCGTAAACGTCCCCAACGTCGCTTCGCACGCCTGCAACGCCTTCGTACACTTCACCCTCGAACACGTCCTCATCGCTTCCTCTCGCGCGCACACCACCAAAGGTCGCAAACAATGCGCCGCTAATGCATGTCCAGCCATCTTCTCCGCCGTCTCCGCCGTCCCTCGCGCCACGCGTCGCAACGCTCGCGCGAGTTCTTCAATTTCCTCCCACGTCGCAGCCTCGCCTTCTCCCGCATCGCTCCGCACCGCGACCGCCGCGGACGACCCCGCCGCGCCGTCGCCCGCGCTCGTAAACGACGCCGTGCTCGACCCGGCGTGCGCGATGATGACGGCTGCATCGCCGCCACCGCCGTCGTCGTCCACCGCCGTCGCCGTCGCGCGCTCGGTTGCCTCGAACGCACCGCCGCTGCTCATGCTCGCGCCGTCGCGCCGCCGCCGTCGCCGATCCGCGTCGCTATGCGCGGGAACCTCGTAGGCGTCGTCACGCACCGCGCGCGTGTCTCGATCGATGTCGTCGTCGCTCGCGCGCGACAAAAAGTGCGGGAGCTGCGTGCCGCGCATCGGCGAGGTCGTTAGGGCGGTCGTCAATCGTCGACGCATCGCACGCAGTCAAGCGCAACCGACGGCGCAAAGGCGAAAGATAAATACAAGAATACTCGCGCGAGCGATCGCGCGCGTTCGTGGGCGACGAACGACGTCGACGCGCGCGTGCGGGGCGCGAACGCGAACGCGTGCTGGGGCTCGCGACTCGCGACATCATGGGTGAGGTCAATGTCGCATCGTCGCGCGCGGTCGAGCGCGCGTTCGCGGTGAAAACTGTCGCAGGCGACGCACGTAATGGTGGCATGGGCGATGGCGACGCGCGCGCGACGTCGCCGACGCCGTCGACGCCGCCAGAGAAGGAGATTGAGCCGACGAAGAAGCGCCGGGTGACGCCAGGCAAGGCGAGCTTCGCGTTTGACGTACACGACGGCGCAATGCCGTTCGCGCACGACGAGCGGGGCGAGCCTATGTTTGGGTGCGAAACGTGTTCGTTTGATCCCGATGGGTGCGAGAAGTGTCTCGGCGGTCCGCCGATACGGACGACGTGGGTTCGCGAGCGGGCGCTGGCGTACGACGTGCCTCCGGTGAAGACGTATCGACCGACAGAGGAGGAATGGGCGGGTGATCCGCTAGAGTACATCAATTCGATTCGACCAGAGGCGGAGAAGTATGGGGTGTGCAATATTATTCCCCCGCCGTCGTGGACGCCGGAGTTTTGCTTGCCTGATAAGGAGAGTTTGAGATTTCGGACGCGTATCCAGGCGTTGAATGAGTTGCAAAATAGACCGGCTGGACCGAGCGCGCGAGCTCGGGCAAAGATGCTCGAGGAGGAGGGAGACGATGCGGCGAATGTCAGTGCCAGTACCAGTGGTCGCATGGCTGGTGGTGGTGGTGGTGGCCGTATGGGCGGCGGCGGCGGCGGCGGGCGCATGGGCGGCGCGACGCCAGAAGACGTCGAAGCGGTTGTTAAACAGTACGGATTTCAACAAGGCGCGCGGCACAACTTGACGTCTTTAGAAAGGTATTCAAAATATTTCAAGTCGACATACTTTAGTGAGCATGGAGAGCCGCAAAATGTTTCAGTAAAAGATATGGAGGGTGAATTTTGGCGACTCATCGAGGCGAGCGAAGGACGGAACGTTGAAGTCATTTATGGCGCTGACATTGCCACCATGCACGTCGGCAGTGGATTTGCCAAAGCTGGCGTAAATTGCCCACCAGGGCAAGAAACGTACGCGTCGAGCCCCTGGAACGTGTGTAACATGCCGTATAATTCAGAAAGCTGCTTGAGTCACGTTGAGGCAACGACTGGAATCACCGTGCCGTGGCTTTACTTTGGAATGACCATGTCGGCGTTCTGCTGGCACGTGGAGGACCACAGCTTTTACAGCGTCAATTACCATCACTTTGGCGCACCCAAGGTGTGGTACTCGATTCCAGCCACGCACTCGAAGCAGTTTGAGGAGGTGATGCACAGGCGCTTGCCGCATTTGTTTCAATCCCAGCCAGATCTGCTCCATTCACTGGTGACGATTTTATCGCCTAAAATCTTACAGGATGAAGGCATACCGGTGTATCGCGTCGAACAACATCCTCGAAGCTACATCATTACATTTCCATATGCGTATCACGCCGGTTTCAATACTGGCTTCAACTGCGCAGAGGCGGTGAACTTTGCGCCGATTGATTGGTTGCCATTTGGCGTGGGCGCGACGGAGCGTTACGTGCGTGATAAGCGCTATCAATCTGTGGCGCATGACCAATTGCTATCGACACTGACACAAAGTGCACACAAACATCCACGGTTCCCAAAAGTTCTCGCCGAAGTGATGCAAGAGCGCGTCGATACCGAAGAACAACGCGTCGAAGCCGCAAAGCCTCTCATCGGTCAGTTTGTGAGAATGGAGAACACCGCGGAGGCGCCTGATTTGAACGAACGCGATTGTACGACGTGTAAAGCTGATTTGAACTGGGCGGGTGTGGCGTGTTCGTGCTCATTTGGCAAGGGTCGCGGCTACGTGTATTGTTTGCGTTGCGTCAAGGCGTGCGAATGCGCCGTGGAGAAGCGCACATGTTTTTATAGACACACTGTACAAGAGCTTCGGGAACAAGTATCGGAGCTTAGAAGATTAGCCGCGGGCACGAATTGATGTAATCACTCGTAGGCTTTTAAAAATCAATCAATCTATGCATTATTCTAACGTCTAATATTCTCTACGACGCTCGTCTCTTCAGGTGAGCTCAGCGAAGTCGACGACGCGTTGTGAGTAACCCCATCCAAGCGTAGTCACACGCAACGCGACACTCTGCAAACCACATCACCTCTACCAACCGTCGGAGAACCTGTCGCCAGCGAGCGTAGCTTGCACTTGCGAGAGAGTTCCATTATCGTACGAAATCATATCGTGACGCGATTGCACCGACAAGAGCGCTACGGGACGTTGACCGAGAAACGCTTGCACTTCGTCGTCATTCATGTCGAGCTTTGCCTTGAGCAAATCGACGCACTCGGCGGGATCTCGGACATCCCACAGCTGCGTGAAGTCGCTCAGAATTAAATCCCATCGCAACTTTGGGCACTTCTCGCGAAATTCATTAACTTTTCGCCGCACGTCGGCTGGGTCTTTCAAAAGCATGGCTGGCTTATTCTGCACAAGCTTGGACAAGTCTGCCTCTGGCAATATCTCCTTTAACCGGACAAACGCAACCGCAACATCCGGCACATTCGCCGCCATACGCACTATATCCGCCATACGAACCTCTCTATCTAACACCCGTCGCTCCAACCCGGGCGCAATCGTAAACAAACGACCCAAACGCGCGCCGCACTCCGCCTCGCCCAACCCGAGCTCATCCGCCACCACGCGCACGCAAAACCTCATCTTCCCTTCCTCATCCCACCCAGGCTGCTCCGCGATATTCTCCAACGCATCCTCCTCACCGATAATATCCCCCAAGTCCGTCACCAAGTGCTCGCGACGCTTCGATTTATACTCCCCGACGTTCCAGCGCCCACTGGCGAGCTCGCGCAGCGCCCCGATGGCGTCCCGATCGTTCGTCGCGCCCACCGCGCGCGCGCGTCGACCATCGCGCCGCACCGACGACACCGACGACACCGCGACCGCGACCGCGCGCGACATGCGACGCCACTGTGCGGCGGCTTCCTCGGCTGGCGTGGACCACATCGATCAATCGACCAATCACGACCAGGGAACTACCCCTCTGCGTCCCACTCCCAGTGGCTCGAATTCGCGCGCATCGCCGCATTCACGCGTACGCGCGCAGACCGACGACGCCATGGGTATCTGCAGCTCGACGCCATCAACGGTTCCGGTACGTGTGCGCGCATCGCAGGTTGGCGCCCGCGCGGCGGCGACGATGTCGTCGAGTCGTGGAGGAGGATTGGATCGGGCGCGGCGATCGCGAGAATTGTGTTGAATCGCGCGCGCGGATTAAGAGGTGGTTTCGCGCGGCGCGTGGTGGATGATGGGCGTGGCGTGGGTGATTGTGGCGTTGCGTGTGTGTGTGTGTGTGTGTGATCGTGCGCGCGCGAGAGAGATGACTGACGTGTGTGTGCGCGCGCGCGTAGTATTCGGAGACGAATCCGCGGTCGGGGCAGCCGAATCCGCTCGGGCAAAAGGCGAGACCGGATAACGTGCTCGGACGCACGACGGAGGACGTGAATGATTTGTTTGAGTTTCATGAGGAGTTAGGACGTGGTCAGTTTGGTACGACGTTCTTGGTGACGGAGAAGGCTACCGGGCGTAAGTGCGCGTGTAAGGCGATTTCCAAGCGCAAGCTTCAAAACGCCGAGGATATTGAAGACGTGCGGAACGAGATCAGGATTTTGCACCATCTTTCTGGGCACGAGAATATTGTCGAGCTCATTGGTGCGTATGAGGGTAACAAACACGTGTATATCGTCATGGAACTCTTGGCGGGTGGTGAATTGTTCGATCGCATTGTCGAAAAGGGCAAGTATAGTGAAAAGGATGCGGCGGAAACGTTGCGCACGATTGTGCAATGCATTGATTACTGCCACCAGTTGAGCGTCATGCACCGCGACTTGAAGCCTGAAAACTTTGTGCTCAAGGACCGCTCGTCTGATTCTCCGATCTGCGCCATTGATTTCGGTTTGTCCACGTTCTACCGTGAGAACCAAGTCTTTACGGATCTCGTCGGAAGCCCGTACTACGTCGCTCCCGAAGTTTTGCGTCGTCGCTACGGCAACGCCTCTGACATCTGGTCGTGCGGTATCATCCTCTACATTCTTCTCTCTGGTGTGCCCCCATTCTGGGCGCAAACCGAGCAAGGGATCTTTGATGCAATTTTGGCTGGCAACCTCGACTTGACGAGCGATCCGTGGCCCAAGGTGAGCGCCGAAGCGAAGGAGCTCATCTCTGGCATGCTCGAAGCCGACCCGAAGAAACGCCTCACCACGGCTCAAGTGTTGGCGCACCCGTGGGTGGCGGACCCGTCCGTTGCTTCTTCCAAGAAGCTCGACAACGTCGTGTTCAAGCGTTTCAAGAACTTTGCCGGCATCACCAAGTTCAAGAAGATGGGATTGATGGCCATGGCTCGCACCATGACCACGGAAGAAGTCGCTGGCTTGAAGGAACTCTTCAAGAGCTTCGACACGGACAACTCTGGTACGATTTCTATCGACGAACTCCGCCAAGGTTTGAAGGTCAAGCACGCCGGTCCGGCGATGGAGGAGCTCAAGTCGATTATGAAGACGATCGACATTGACGGCAGCGGCGAGCTCGATTACGAAGAGTTCATCGCGGCTACGCTCGCCACGTCCAAGCAGCAATCTGCAGATGCCGTTCGTCGTGCGTTTGACTACTTTGACAAGGATGGTGACGGTTCCATTACTGTCGAAGAGTTTGAAGAAGCGTTCGCTAAGATGTCTCCAGTGGAGCGCGCCAACCTCGGCGATATCGGTGAGTTGATAGCGAGCGCGGATACCGACGGCGACGGATGCATCGATTACAAGGAATTTATGGCGATGATGAAGAAGAGTGAATAAGTTGAATGTGTGAACGTTTAAAGGCGGGTCTTTCCCTGTGATTTCCCCTGTGATGATCATGGCACAAACGTTTTGTTTCTGGACATCAAAAAATGTTCATCTCGCGAAATACTACCAGCGACGTGCCCGTCGTTGTATTTAACTTGGGTTTTAATGATTAAGAGCGTATTAAAATATCATCATAGTAAACGCATGCGAAACATATCCGCCGCAGTATTCTACTTACGCGCCAACCTTGAGAATTTCCATCTCGAACACGAGTACGCTGTTCGCCACGATGAGCGAGTTGAGCGTCTGCTTCCCGTACGCGAGCTCAGACGGAATAACAAGTTCCCACTTATCACCCTCCTTCATGAGCTGCATCGCTTCAGTCCAACCCTTAATCACTTGATTCGGCGCAAACTTTGTCGGTTGTCCACGCTTGTACGAAGAATCGAACTCTTCGCCCGTAATCGTCGTCCCGCGATAGTGCACCGAGCACGGCGTGCTCTTCGTCGGGCTCGGCGCATCCGCCGCCCCGCTCTTCAACACGCGGTACTGCAACCCACTCGGAAGCACAGTCACTCCATCTTTCAACGCATTCGCCTGCACATTCAACACCATTTCGTCAGTCTCGCGTCGTCATTCCAACACATCACCAATCACGATGCGATCATCGCAATCCATCGCACCTGCAAGTACGCGAGCCCGTCCTCGAGCGCACCCGCGCGCGCGACGGAGAATTGTCCCGCGAGAAGGCACAAAAACAACACGATCGCCATCAAGGCGGATTTGAGCGTCATGCGGAACATCGTATCGGCGATGCGGCGCGCAGTGACGATTGAATTCTGCCCACGACATTGGTCGGCGTTCCGGCATCGCTCGCCTCGCGGCAGCTCATGGGCGAATCGTCGTCGCGCGGCGTCGGCGGCGACGGGGATGCGTGCGAGGCGTCCGTGGCGACGTGCACGCGCGGTGGCGGCGTCGCCGGTGCGTCGGCGCGCGCGGAGCTGCGTCGGGACAGCGACAGCGACACCGATGCGTTGTTTCCATTCATGTGCGACGCCGACGGGGCGTGTGCGTCGGGCGCGGCGCTCGAGGGCGCGGTCGCGCCGGTGGATTTGCTGAGACGGTACCCGCACGGGGTGTATACGGTTGGACGAGCGCGTCGGGGCGCTGGGGGAGGCTCGGGCTCGGGCTCGGGCGCGTTTGCGTTGTCGAGCGTAGAGTTTCATTTGGAGCGTCTGTGTTCGCGCGATGCGCGGTGGTACATCGCGCACGGGCGCGAGGACGGGTCGGCGACGGCATCGACGTCGATGCCTGCGTCGTCGGCGTCGTCGACGCGTGCGTGCGTGGGTGTTGAGGACGACTACGCGCTGGACGTCGAGGCGGCGTTTCGAGCAAAGGTGATGGGCGCGATAGCGCGCGCGCTCGATCACGCGACGACGCGTGCGGGCGCGCATTGCGACTGCGTGGTCGTGGCAGTGTCGGTGCATCGTGGCGCTACGGTGGATGGCGATGCATTGGACGGCATTTCCTGGGCGCGCGCGAGCGACGTCGCCGTCAAGACGCTCGTGACGTCGTACTCGGAATTCGACACGGCGGATGAGACGTTCGGCGCGTACGTCGATGTAGATTCAAGCGTGCGTCGCGCACCGGTGAGTGTCAAGTATGCAGATTGGATACACGGCCGGGCGAAGGCTTCGGCGGCGCTCGCGGATTGGAACGCTCGATGTGACGAATGTCTCAAATGCGTGGAATACTTGTTGACAAAATCACACCCCGCGTCGCCAAGCGACGACGACGAGGGCGAGCGACTCGAGTTATTAGAAGGCTTGACGAGCAATTTTCTATTGATCACGAATGTCAACGGAACACTCACCGCGTACTGCGCCAAACCAGGATTAGACGTCCTCGATGGCGTCGCCATGCGCGCGTTGACAGCCGAGTTGACCCGCCGAGGCATCCCGCTCATCGAGCGCGCCCCAAACGCGTTTCCCATCGAACACCGATCCACATGGGTCGCCGCTTACCTCACCTCCGCCATCAAGGGCATCGTTCCGCTCGATTTCATACTCTTCCGCGGCGGCAAAGACGACACGGGCGACGGCGGCAACTTTCGCTCCGCGCCGTTACCCGCGTCGCGCGCGATGGCCCTTGTCGATTGTTATCAGGCCTAGACTTCGTTCGCGCACCAGCAGTAGACTGTAAACATACAAAATCAACGCGAATGAAAGCAATACGCTGCTCCTTATGGAGCAGAATGCTTTGTAAATTCGTCACATAGTGTTTCGTGACGTAGTGTTTTCGGTTTAGCGGTTGCTATGACAAAGTTTGGGTATTTCCCGCGCGCACCATTGCGCGCGCCTGACGCGCGCGCCGCCCCGGCGCCGCCCTTCGCCCCTCGCCCCTCGCGCGCATCATTTTCCCAACCCAAATCCACCCCCGTCGCGCGCGGGTCGTCGCGCACCGCCGCGACGCGCGACGCGAATGCGCACCCAAAAATGCCGACATTCTTGCGGCATTTCGCGACGCCTACGCGCGCCCATCGGTCGACGATATCGCCGCCGCGCCGCCGCGACGGCGCGCGCGAACGAGCATGCCACCTTCGAGATGCGAGAATCCGGCGTGTTTACGCGAGGTGCGCGCGCGCGCGCGACGGGAGCGGAGGAATTGTGTGCGCGCGTCGGGACTCGGATGTGTCGCGGCGTTTCGTGTCTCGAGACTAACGCGCGCTGTGATGTGCGTGGATGCTCGCGCGCAGGATACGCCGATGTGGCGCAAAGGATGGGTTGATGATGAGTCGTCCACGGGTGCGCTGGTTGATTTGTGTAACGCGTGTGGTGCGTGTTGTTTTTGTTTATTTGGCGCGCGCGCGCGCGTCGTCTCGATGTCGTCGTACGCCGACGCGGGACGTCATGATGCGCATTCGTACTTATAATGTGTGACGTTGTTTTCGTGCGTAGGGATTGCGTACAAGCGCGGATGGTGGTGCCAATGGTGTAACTGCGTCTATCGCAAACCGGAAGAGGATGATAAAGAGACGAAGATGCGCAAATGGCGTTGGCTGGCGTGTGATTTTTGCGACGCGTTTACGCACTACGAATGCGAAGCGAAACTCGCGCCGTCGAGCGCGTTGACTGGGGACACGTATGCGTGTCCAAAATGTCGAGCTGGACCCAAAATACCGAAATTCCCGCGTAAAGAGACGGACAAGGTGAAAAAGGCGAATGCAAGCGCGACGACGACGGCGGCGGGACGTCTTTTGCACAAGCGTCCATTTTTGCGCGTCTCCGCAAAACCCGGCAGTCGCGTCGTCGGTCAAGTCGGTCCTGTCGAGCCGCTGCGGCCGCCGAAGAAGCGTAAATTGACGATTTTGTCCGAGGCGGCGCTCGCATCTGCGTCCGCATCGACGCCGGCGACGACGTCACGCGCGATGAAAAAGGCGAAAATTGAGCCGCAGTTGGAATCGATGGATGACGTCCCGGCGCGCGTTCTTGCCAAGCAATCGTCGTTTGCGACGACGCCTGCGCGAGCCATCGCGCGGCGCAAGCCTCCTCTGCAAACATCTGCTACCACTACGTCTACGCTGATTAAACCGCGTGCATCAAAGGCAACAGGGGCGATACCCGTACCGGCAAAGCCGCCGTCGCGCGGCTTCTCGGCGCGCGCCGTCATTCCATCATCTACGGCAATGAAACCACCTCGGATATCGCTTCGCCCAGCACGTCCTCGCGCGCCAAAAGAATTGGCCAAGGCGACTGCGCGGCGCGATGACACCGTCTCGCGACCGCCGCGCGCATCTGGATCACGCCGCCAGCGCGCGACGTCATCTGGATCCCGCCCTCGTCAGCCCGCGAGCGCCATCGCGCAGCCACGCCGCCGCAGTTTAGTCGATTCCATCGGTTCGCTGCATGCAAAATTCCCTGTCGACATCTATGAAACATTGTACGGTTCTGGCTCTGGTAAAACTGTCGATGACGAATCGTCTCCAGGCTACCGAACACGAATCGAAGCGTCGATGCTTCAACAGCGCGCGTCGAAATCGCCGCCATCGACGATGACGATGACGACTGCGCTGCGGCCCGCACCGACACCACTAGGTGATCAGGGTGACACCACGAGTGAGCTGAAGCGGCTCGCGCGAGCTATCACGCAGTCGCTCGATCCGAATTTCGATCAACACACGATTTACGTAAACGTCTGCCGTTTAATCCACAAGCTATCGCAGACGCGCGCATACGTCACCAAGGAGATGATCTTCGAAGCCAATTTACAAAACATCATTGGCGGTTTACTGACGAGTGATGATGTGCGGATTCGATTGGCGGCGGATTCGTTGTTAAACATTCCGTCGTGGCGCGAGGCAATTTGCGGGACGGCGACGCCGCAACGGGGAACGGCGGCGACGCATGCGACGCATCTGGTGGGTAAACCGAGTGGATTGCACGCCAGTGCGTCGACTGCGGCCACGACTCCCGCGCAACAGACGCCCGCAGCGCCGATTTTGCATGATTTCCATTGGAACAGTGCCACGCATTTGGGCGTGTCGTCGCCAGAGGACGCGACGGCGGAGGATGCCGGGGATTTTTTGTTCCACGCCGTGGGCGAGCCGCATCTCCGTGGTGATCGTCGCGTGCGATGATTTGCTCTTCTTCTTCCTTTGATATGTTTACAATTTACGTGTACATTCTTTTCTACAACTCGTCGCGGGGATGCGGCGCCGGAATTTCGTCGTCAACGCTCGCCGTGTCTTTGTCCTCCTCCTCCTCTTCTTCTCTATCTTCAACCACCGTCGACACTAGTTTCGCTCGCTTACTCTTCTCGAACGTCCAATCACCCGGCTTTGCTTTTGGTAACCGCTTCGTACCACTCGGAGCTTTCGGTCCGCCGCGAACGTCGCATCGCGCCACCTCGCGCTCGAGTTCGGCGTTGCGTTGTCGCAATCCTAAATTTTCCTTTTGTAACATTTCCAGCGTCGATATCGCATCGGCAACTTCGGCGTATTCGTTCGCCATTTCGCGATGTGCTGCGGTTAATCCCGCCAGGCCACACATCCATTGCTCGGGCATTAATACTTTATCACCTTTACCGTGACCGTCGAGCACGGCGAGTAAGTCGCTCTTGAGAAATTCCCACGCGCGCGGCGGCGTAATCGCCTCATCACCGTCTCCAGCATCCTCGTCGTTCTCAGCGGCGTATTCCGGGTGAACAGAATTCGACGCAAGCTGCCATACGGCGTTGGCACATTCGAAATCAATCGTGGATTCTACCAAGGCTTCATAGCCGAGCGCGCGCACGGCGTCGAGGACGACATCCGTAGCGGCGAAATATTCAAGCGCAGCTTCGGGATCACGTACGATAAACTTCACCTCTGCGCGTTTGAGCTTATCTGGATCCTCCAACGCATCCATGTTAGGAATAAATATTATGCCCGCAATCCCAGGCTCGTTAAACATCAATCCAAACAAGTACTTAAAGCCGATGAGCGACGAGGCGCGCGCGTACGCCACGTTTCCATACATCGCGCGCGCGTATAAATCCGCCCACGATGGCTTCTCCAACAATATCACCCGCACCGAACTTTCATTCCTCTCGACAAACTCCATCGCCTCGTGTCTATTTCGCACCTCCTCGATCGGACCAATCGCGTGTCGCAACTTTTCTGTAAAAAATTCAGCCAACACGTTTGAGTCTGTCGTTCGTCCTTCGTACACCTCCATGGTATTATAATAGGAATACGCCATGAACCCGCACGCAAACTTACGCGACCGCGTTCTCGATACTTTTGAAAACGTTTCTGCGATGCGTGACACATCAGTGCCCTCCATTTCCGACTCAACGACGTCCAACGCGTCCACGCTTGAGGCGACGCCTTCAATCGATCGAGCAAACCTTCTCCACACCTCCTTCACGCCATGCGACGCGCAGTACCCCGTGGTTTGCTTGGGGAACACACCGATGATAAAATGGTGCCCACTGCTCATGAGCTGCATCTCGAGCGCGGGGAATCGCACGGCGGAGACGTACTTTGGTAGAGGGAGCAGCGTGGAATTGGCGACGCCGTCGAGCGCGAACGCTCGCACGGTACTAGACGTCGTATCATTCGAATTCGCGTCGATGGGCGATATGCATGCGATAAAAAAAAGTATCGCCACGCATGCGATGAGCGGTCGCGCGCGACGCATGGAGACACACTGCGCGCGCGCGCGATTGTGCGGTTACTGTTACGCTTTCGTCTTCGTCTTCGTCGTTCGTGTTACATCCATCGATTCATTCATTCGCCGCGTCTAAAATACTAACCATTTCTATGCATCCATTCAATCGCGCTTGATGGCTTTTAATTTCTCCCGCGTCGCCGCGTGGCTCGCGCGTTGGCCTAAAAACGTCACCAACGCCCCGAGCAACGCGACGTTTTTGAAAAACATAATCATCTCCACGCCCAACGCCGCCTCGTCCCCGATTGCCGCCTCGCTGGTGTGCACCCAGAACGGATGCATCACCGGAGTGACGATGAGCAAGAATAGGATCAAGAATTTGGCACCAATGGCGAAACCGGCGGCAAAGAGGGAGGCGCCGAGGAGTTCGAGCGTCGTCGCGAAACGGACGAGCGCGTAGTCGCTCGGGAGTAACGAGCATAAATCAAAGCCGGTTTTGGCGTTGATGGTGTGCTTCATGAGACGAAGGGCTGGAGTGACGCTGGACATGAGCGCGGCGTCTGGACCCGCGCGTAAGGCTTGCCATCTGCGTCGAAACGATAACGAAATCAATAGATTAGTCTCAACCGTTTTCAAGTAGTTTTAAAACCACGACGACGACAACGGAAACGACGGGGCAAACAACGTCGGCGACGACTACATCGACGTACTTATTCACAGCGCTCGCGATGAAAATGAACGAGAAGAGCGCGCGTCCGGTTGCGGTGGTGAGCGACATGCCGCGAGAGCGCGCGAGTCGAAGAGTGACGTTGTCTTCTAAAGAGCAAGCGAGCAATAAATAACAATCATACGAGGCAAAACTAAAACTGGTTAAATCAACGGACACTAATCGAGCGCGCACGCGGGTTGCGACGCGAACGCTTTCATTTCTTCGAAATCAGCCGCCGTCGCGAGCAATCTCTTGCAGCGCACGCTCTTCGCTTTTTTCACCGTGTCTAAACTGATGCGCGAAATTAACGCGTCGATCGCCGCCATGGCGTTCTCGTACGTCGCAACAGGAATATCATCCTTTGTGTATTTCGATCCAGAACCTACGGCACCGAAATCACCCGCCGCTTCGACGTCCAAAAACGTCGCCGCGTTGCGCAACCCGAGCAACGCGTCCTCCAAATCTCTCAACGCCCCGTCCTCGTCGTCCGAACTGGGCGCACCACCGGCGTTCACGACCATCGGTAACATGGCTGACGTTTTTGTCGCGCTCGATCCGTACGTATTCCGTAACACGTTAATCGAGCGACGTCTACGCCCGACGTCGGCGTCATCCATCCGCGCAATATCCGTCGCGAGAGCCAACCCATCGCGCGCATCGAGCGCAACAACGATCGCATCTAAAATAGACACATCCTCCGCCGCGATCTTCGTCGTCAATACCGCCGGCGCCGCTTCTGCAGCGCGCCCATTCGTCCCAATCGCAATCGTCAGCATCAACGTCGACGTCGTCATGCGTGCGATAAACCCCCGACGCCCGGTCGCGGCGCCATCCGCGCGCGCCGCACCGGCGCGAACGCCCTCTCGCGCGCTCGCACTGATCACCACCGCGCGCATCGTCGCCATCCGCGTCCCCCACGCTCGCCGCGTCGTCGAATGACGATCAGCGTCACCCTAAAACAGAGCACCACCCCACGCACCGAGCTCACGCCCTTTCCATCGCGCGCCGACGCACCGCGCGCGCGCCACGACGCGCGTGCGATCGTAAACGTATTTCCACATCGAACGCGTGCGCGCGCGCGCGCGGCCGCGCGCCGCGCGCGACGCATAGGGCGTGAGCTCGTTCAAAACGCACCCTAAAACAGAGCACCCACCTCACATCCGCACGCGCGCATGTCGTCGTCCACGTCGTCGCGCGCCATCAGCGCGCGCAAGCGAAATCGCATCGTGGAGATTTTGTCACATGCCATCGTCGTGCGCGTCGAGGGTCGCGTGTTCGATAAGTTTGGCGCGGGCATGATCGCCGAAGAGCGCGAGAGGTACGCGAGTATGTTGGAGCTCGGGGACAGGCAAGCGTCGGAAGAACTTGAATTGCTCGAATGCGACGACGAGGAACTGTCGCAAGCGCGGAGTGTGATCGAGGGGGAGTTTTATGACGCCACAGAGGAGGCGGTGCGTGGGATTGCGACGGAGAAGAGGAAGAGGGAGGATGAGAGCGCGCGCGGAGGCGTACACGCGGAGTCGTGGTTGGGCGAAACGCGCGGGTCACGGGACGCAATGAAGGATGACGAGGGCGGTGAAGAGGGCGAGAGAGCGTCGAAGACTCGAGGAAAGACTCGGCGTTGATTGGTTGTGTACGTGGTACGGGCGAATGGGGTGGACGGAGGATGCGAGTGTGTTTCTAAACGCGCGCGCGACGGGGACTTTTAACAAGTTGTGATCAATGGTGTTTGTTATTCAATCTTCTTTCGTGCTTTAATGTGTGCGCGCTATAAGAAGTCTACGACGATCGGCGCAAGCGACGCTTGGGCTTCTTTTCATCCTTGTTTTCTTCCGCCGCGGTCTCTTCTTGCTCTTTTTCTTCTTCTTCTTCTTCCTCGTCGTTGGCGTCTTCGTCGTCAGAGGCGTCGTCGTTCTTCTTCTTCTTTGCGTCCTTCTGTTGTTGCGCCTTGGCAGCCTTTCCGTCGCCCTTGAAGCGCATGACGAGACCGACGATGACGGCGAACAAAGACACGATGTGCAACAAATAATAGATCACCGGGTTGACGGTGAGCTTGGAGAGAACGGCGAGCGCTTGGTCGCGTCCCACCGGAAGTTTGTTCGCCAAATTTTCATACAAGTCCATGCCAATCGGTGGAGAAGATTCGCGCGCGCGGCGCTTTTCGTCTTCAGCAGCACGCTTCTCAGCCTTGGCTTCGACCGCCTTTTTTACCGCCTCAGCCTTAGCCTCGAAGGTGTCCGCAGAGAAGGCTTTAATGTCTTCAAACGTCTTGTCGATGAGAATGTTGTCAAACACCAAACCGCCCGACATGGTCCAGATTTCCACGCCCACGGCGCCAATGTTGCCGATGGACTTTAACGGAGCGCTGTCCTCGAAGAACTTCGGGTTGGGGATTTGCTTCGCCTTCCACTCGCCCTTGTACGCGGGGTTGTCAATCATGGGCGGGTACCACTTACCCTTGTAATCGGGGTTCGCCTTTTCGGGGCGTTCCCATTCGCCGCATCCCGAGACGTCTTGGCACGCCGGGTTAGGCACCATCGGGGCTTCCCAATCGCCGTCTTCGTCGACGTCCCAGTCTTCAGGGATGACCGCCTCTTCATCTTCGATCTCAGGTTCTTCATTGTCGAGCCAGTCCGCGGGCTTGACGGCGTCCATGTCCGGAATCATCGCCGGAGCGTCTTCGTCCCAATCCTCTGGCTTGGTCGCGGATGGGTCTTCGATTTGCGCCTCGTCAACCCAGTCTTCGGGCTTTTCATCGGAGGGATCATCGATTTCCGCAGGCGGGTTGAACGATGGCTCGAAATCCTCAAACAACGAGCCAGACGCCTTTTCTTCACCATCGATGGAGACGGCGTACGTGTTATTGGCGTTGACGACGAGCGTGTACTGGTGCACGTTTTCATCCGTCGGCATCGGTGGTGGGTTCTTCAAGTGCTTTTCCTCAATCGAACCATCAACCGGGGACTTGTGACGGAAAATCACGTGCACTTTGTTCGTAGAACCGCACTTATCGGGACCAAACATCACCGTGTACGGGGTTTCGCCATCGAGTTTCTCCGGCGCGAAGCTTTCATCCGCCGTCAAATACTTCAAGTACGCGCCGCCGCACGTCAAACCCGTCTCATGGCGCGCCTCAAATTGAAGCGTCATACCCTCAGACGGATCAAACGGCTCGGACAACGATTTCGAAACACCGTAGTGCTTCGCTTCGTGCGGAATGTACAAACCGTAATCCTCCGTATCCGCCGCCTTGCGAACCGTCGCTTTGCCTAAAAAATGTCGCCACAAAGAAAGAAGAGACTCCGTCAGTCAACTCGAACCACGCATAAAAATCAAAGCCATCACCGCATCGCGCACACATGCGACGCTATACCCTTCACTCCCGCCCTCGCACATGCGTCCGACGCGCATGGAAACACAGCATTCCAACTCCGCCGTCTTCGAGCCGCCGTCCCGTCGGATCGCTCGCGCGATCGCTCGTCCGCTCCCGATCGCCTCCGCCGCGCGCATCCATCACCCGAGCGCCTCACTCGCGCCCGCCCGCGCGCATGAAAACAAATCACACCACTCCTTACGCAACCCACTCGCGTGCGGCGCACGCGCACGCGAACCCGTCGTCTGGAACGCGTACGCCAAAAGAAAGCCAAAGAAGACTCGCATCTTCCGACACTCAATCGCCCGAGCTCAACCACGTACCGGCATACTTTTCATCCGCACTCGCCACCCAACCACGCATGTCACCGTTATCGAACGTCTCGCTGAATACCAACGCCGCGTTCGCGCTCGTCGTCGCGAGCGCCGACGCCGCAGCGAGCGCCACCGCAACCTTCATCGGCATCGTGAAATGCGGAACTTTATATATTCCCGGCTATGCGCGACGTGCGATGCGCGCGTGCGGCTGTGGGATGGTGGGTATGAACGAGGAAAGGTTCGTGCGTGCGCGAGCGACGGTGTCGGTCGCGGGCGTGACGGAATGTGCGGGCGGCGCGTCATCAAGGTGTGATGATTGGACGTTGTGCGCCGCCAATGTAAACACGCAGCATCACATCGTCTGCGCTCCATCGCGCGCCGCGCGTCGCGCGCCGCACTCCATCGCGCTCTGACGCGCTCGACGCGCGCGTGTGATGGTGGTGCGTTCGCGAACCGCGCCGGCGCCGGCGTGCGGCGCGCGACGGTACGGCAGGGCGCGACATTCGCGCGTAGCTGTCGCACGCTCGAATGGTGACGTGGGCGCGCGCGACGCACGCGCGTCGAATCCGTCGCCGCTGTCGCGCCGCGCGCTCGGCGCCAAGGTGGCGTTTACGTGTGGCGAGCTCATCGCGTTTCCCTGGCTCACCGAGGCGGCGACGCGGCCGCGGGCGAGGGGCGATGAGGCGCTGCGAGCGTTTTCGCCGGAATGGTTGCGGTCGCTGCTCCCGGCGGCGCGCGACGATGCGGCGTTGGCCACCGCTCGCGGCGCGCTCGAGCGTGGAGAAGAGTTTTTGGCGAATGGTGACGCGGCGTCGGCGGTGCGAGAACTTGCGCGCGTGGAGGGCTTAGTCCCGCGCGAGTATAAGATTAATCAACGCGCCGGTTTATCGTTGTCGCGCGCGTACGCGGCGCTCGGGGATAATGACGCGTATTTAGAGTGTAAATCTAAAGTGTGGTGGTGGGGGCGCGGTTTACGTTGGCCTGGATGGTACATTATAGGATATTTAAGCGCGAGGTCGGTGTATTTCGATGCGGTCAAGCCGGATGAGCCGCTCGCGTATCGCGCGTTGGCCAAAGGCGAAGCCGCGCTCGTCATTCCAATTTGGATTGGTTTGCTCTACTTGCTCGTGACGTACGGCTTGCCGGATTACTGATGCGATTGAGTGACGTGCTTTGACGCGGCGCGAGCGATGGCGCGTATGTATATTGTAGTAAAATTGTTCTTTCTTTCGTATGCGAGCCTCACTCTGCGACTCCTCGCGTCTCATGCTGGAACGCGCGTGATTCGCAAAACCGCCCTCGAGCGATGCCATGGCGCGACCGCGCGCGCCACACGCAGATACCACGTCACTTCGACGCGCGCACGCGGCGAGTGACGAAACGCCCGACGGATGCGCTCGATGAGGCGATTGGAAGACCAATCAAAGCACCCAAGCGCGAAACGCGTCCTCGTCAGCCTCGTCCACCCGTGTCCGCGCCGGACGTCGCACGCGATGGAATATTTGCAAACGTTACCGCCTACATCGATGGCTGGGTGCCCGAGGGTGCGAAAACCGTGCGCGAGGCGATCACGTCGCGAGGTGGCGTCGTCGCGTTGTATTATGACAAGACCACCGTGACGCATTACATCGTCGATAGCTACGACGCCATGGATGCGGACGTGCGTCAGCGGGTTGGGAAATACGCTTCGACGTCGTCTCCACGCGGGGCGATGGTGTGCGTGCGTGGTGCATGGGTGATTCAGTCGGTGAAGCAGGACAAGGCGTTGGGCGTCGAGGCGTTTGCGCCACTCGGGGACGCGCCCAAGGCGCCGTCTGCGAAAGCTGCGACGGGAAAGTATTCCACAACAGACTTGGTGGATGTCGTGATTAATGCCGCGTGGAATGGAACGGGTGGAGTGAGTACGCAAGAAGGTTTGCGCGAGACGTGGTGCATCAAGGTTGTGTTTGAAGGCGTCGAGCGCGCGTTGACGGATGGCAAAACTAAGGACGCGGATGCGCGGAAATTATCAACACAGGCGTACAAGGCTCTTAAACGCGTCGTGGATGCGAAGTGGGTGATCCCCATCGGTGCGAGTGAGGCGTTAGTAGACTTGTCGGGCATGCGAAACTTTCAAAAGCGAAATCGATTTGAGTCGTCGCAAACGTCGCCAGCGAACGCGGCGGAAATGCTTGAGTGGGTAATGATTGATAAAACTGGTATTAACGTGCGTGCGACGATGCACAATATGCGCGATGACGGATGGGAACCAGAATGGCTCGTCATTGACGCCGACGTTGACGCTGCGCGCGAATCTGTCGGAGTTCTTACGCGACGGGCCAGTCGAGAAGCCGCGACTCGCGTGGCGCTGTCACAAGAAAGTCAGCGCGCTCTCGACACGCACACGCTCAGTCAGGTATCAAATATCGACGACGAAACGTTGAATGCACTTGACCCGCAAACGCGCTATGAGTGGCAAAAATCGCGCGAGAATGTGGCAAAGAAAAAGCTCAATCATGAACGAGCGAAACAGAGCGCCGTGTTTCAATTGTTGAACGCAACCGGTAAATTTCTTGGGGACGCCAAGGGCAAGTCAAAAGGGGCGCTTTCGCCTTTGAAAAAGACGCTTCAACCGAATGCATCTCGTCACACACCGCCGCAGCCGAAACGCACACAACGTTCCGGGGCGCAGCTGTCGATTAAATCATTCGCGAGTCCAGTCAAGGCGCCGCGACCGGCGCCGGCGCGCGCGCGGTCTTTTGTCGGTGAAGCCGTCATGTCGAGCGCGCGCGTGCACACACCCACGTTGATGCACGCATTTACTTCACTCTTAGAGCGTGACGCTGTCGATCCGGTACCGGATCGCGTGGGCGCCGCGTGCGCTGTGATGCGAGCGCACATCGAACAACTCGAACGAGACGGTAGACGCGCCGCAGCTCGGCAAGTGCGCGCCGCGGTCGCCGACATTCGATGCCCCGAAAACCCCGCATTCACGAATGCATTACGTGATTTCGTGCTCGCGCGCACTCGTGGCGATAGCTTAGGAATCAATAGTCAGTAGGATTCATTACAAGACAAGTCGTACACATGCAAAGAATTTTGTTTACGCGGGCCACACAATTTCGTACATCACCTCGTTCGTGCGCATCATTCCGGGCGTCCAAGGTGGATTATACCCAGCATACTGCGCCACATCCGTATGTTTCACTACGCGCACTAAACCATCGCGCTCAATCGCGCTTTTCAACACGGCGGATTCTTTCGCTATGAGCTCTTCATTCATCCGGCCCGCGAACCGTCGCACCGCCATCCATCGCTCACCGACATCAAGCACGCGCACGTTCGCATCCGTCGGTTTCGGAGCATCAGCAGCACCATTCGGAAACTTTGATTTCGGCAACACAAACTGCATTGTAAATTTTGTCGCGTCGGCGCTCTCGGCGGGTTGCATGAACACCGGCGCCGTCATGGAAATCTTCTCCTTCTTTTCATTCTCCGGCTTCCTCAGCACGCCAATATACCCCGCCAAGCGCATAAACGACCCACCCTGATCGCCCCGAACCATCCCTCGCGCGCTCGCGTACGTCGTCTCGATCACGCAGCACGGCGCATACTTTCTCACCTCGTACTCGGTGCCGCCCGTGGTACTCGGCACGACCGCGTACTCGGGCTGTTCCTCGGTGATTTTGCCAAACACCGATCCCATGATCGATGCGTGCGATGCGTGCGATGCGTGCGCGCGTTTGGGCGCGGCGGCGGCAGCGGCGATGCGGTGGCGCGCGAACGACGGAATGAACCGCGCGTCACTCACTGACGCCCAAAACAGCATCATCATGACGGCGGTCGCCCGCGGCACCGCGGCGATGCGTGCGCCGCACGGCACCTCGCGCGCGACGCCGCACTCGCGCCTCTCGCGCGCGTCTCGCCCCGTCGTCGTCACCGCCGCACGACGCGCGGTCGAACGCGAGCGCGTGGATGCGGATGACGTGTCACCGCCAACCACGCGCCGCGCGGCGCTCACGACCGCAGCGGCGGCGTTCATCGCGCTCACCACGGCGCGAGACGCTCGCGCGAAACAAGATCAAGGGTGCGAATCGTGCAGTGACTCGAATTCGGCGTTGTCCGAAGGGGACAAGGCGTTTAAACGCTCGGAGAGTGGGTTGCGGTTTCTCGATTTGAAGGTGGGCGAAGGCGCGTTGGTGGAGACTTCGGGGACGAAAGTTGTCGTAGATTGGTCAGGGTACACGTCTGGATATCAAGCGAAGAAGATTGAAAGTACGCGTGAGACGGATGAGCCGTTTGTGTTTACTCTGGGGGATGGCACGGCGATTCCGGCGTTTGATGAAGCCGTGCGCGGGATGCGGGTCGGCGGGGTGAGGCGCATTGAAATCCCTGGCGAGCTCGAAGAAAAGCTTGGGTATTCGAGAAATAAAGCATTAAGGTATAACGGCGTCGGTCCAAAGCCGTCGACATTTGGTGGACAACGTGCGCTGGACTTTGTGCTTGATAATGAAACGTTGCGGGACTTTAACCGCTCGTTGTTGTTTGATGTTCGTCTGTCTTCGGTGCGCAAATGAGTCTGCTGCGGCGGCGTGGCTATATTACACTCAAATGCAAATAGTTGCCTGGCTATTTCTACCTAGAAGAATTCTCTGTATGATGATGCGAATACGTTATAAGAAGACTTTGGTCATCACGCCGACGAATGCGCGAATGAACAATACGCCCAAGCCAACCAAGAGCGCGAGAAACATCGCCACGTATCGCCGATGATTCTTCTCCCGTAACTCGCTCACATCGCTCGTCACGGTGGTCCACATCGCGGATTCTTTATAATCCACACCCTCGCGAACGTTATCGTCTTGCTCGACGGTTTTCCAGTGCATACCGCGCGCCGGATCCCACACGAGTTCGGTGCGCACGCCGCCGCTCGGCGTCGCCGATCCCGCCACACTCAACGTCGCGTTTTGCACGTCAGCTCGATTCAAAGCTTCAATAATAACATCTGCAACATCTGTGCGCGCCACCTTGCCCGCGTGCACGCGCGCGTCCCCGCAGCCGAGGACGAGCCGCCGCTGCCCGGCGACATCCTCCGCGCACGGAGCCGCGTCGCTCAATGACCCAGGACGAACGACCACATACTTCATCGTCGACGACGCCGCACAAATCGCTCTCAACGCTCGCTCTCCTGCGAGTTGCCATTGAATCGTCATCGAAAGTACGACATTCAACAACACGGCGATCCAATCAAACGCCGGATACCCAACCGACATACCCGTCACGCGAATAAACTTTTCACATCCCGCCCTTTCGCACACCTCCGCGAGCGTTCGCACCGCTCTAAAATTCACCCAATACGGATGTCCAAAATCATCCTCGCGCGTCTCGGGCGCGGCGGCGAACACATCCGTAATCTTTCCAATCCGTTGCGCGCCGAACACCGCCACGCACGCGTCGCACCTCGCGCTCGACACCCAACTTTGAACATCAGCCTCGCTCACGACGTCTCCGCGCGTCACCTCCGCCCCTAACGCCTTAAGCCGTTCCGCGCGCGCCGATCGATCGTCTCTCGCGAGCACGCGCACGCGCGTCGGTCGCGCCGGCTGCGTGAGCAAGCGCTCCACCACCATGGCGCCGATGCGCCCGGTTCCACCGACGACGCAAATCACGCGCGCGTCGTTCTCGCCCGCGCTCGCCCGCGCGCGCACGCGATAACGCTCGCGTGTGGGACGCATCGGCGGCGCGAGCGGCGCCGCGCACGCGCGCGCGGTGGACATGGCGCGCGGTGCACACTGACGATGGTCAACACTGGATCGCGTGACATCATTTTGCGACGCGCGCAGGCGCGAACCCACACGCGCTCGATCGTTCACCGACGCACGACGCGATGTCTGGCGGTCTTCCCTATGGGTTGCAATCGATGTTAAAGGTGCGCGAATGGAGAAGAGCACGGGAAGACGGATGCGGATGGCGATGATGCGTTGGCGCGTTTGAGCAAGGCGGCGGGAGATTAATGCGCAGCGCGCGTCGATGGAGGCGCGGTGCGCGCGCGAACGCGCGGTGTGCGCGGCGCAAGATATTGTTTCGTCGATTCGTCGCGCGCGGGAGGCGTGTGCGGCGGTGCCGCGCGCGTGAGACGACGGTCAAACGCGGCGCGGATGTGTGTTTTTTCTCGCGCGCGTTGACTTAACGTTGAAATCGTTTGTGCGCGAATAGGACGGGTCCAAGCACCTCACGGGCTTGGACGAAGCCGTGGTGAGAAATATTGAGGCGTGTAAGCAGTTGAGTCAAATCACGCGCACGTCGCTCGGGCCGAATGGGATGAATAAGATGGTGATCAATCATCTTGAGCGGTTATTCGTGACGAGCGACGCGGCGGTGATCGTTCGTGAATTGGAAGTCGCGCACCCCGCGGCGAGGTTGATTGTGATGGCAGCGCAGTCGCAAGAACGCGAGATGGGTGATGGGACGAATCTTGTGGTGACGTTCGCGGGTGAGCTCTTGGGATTGGCGGAGGAGTTGGTGCGCGACGGGTTGCACCCTAGCGAAATCATCGAAGGGTATGAAAAGGCGTTGACGAAGACATTGGAGTGGATGGAAGAGCTCGTGGTGGAGGGTAGTGAAGTACTTGATGTCAGAGACGTTGCGGCGACTGCGGGAAGAATCAAAGGCACTTTGAGTTCTAAGCAGCACGGATTTGAAGACAAGTTGTCCACCGTCGTCGCGCAAGCGTGCATTGACGTTTTGCCGAAGAATCCCATGAACTTCAACGTCGACAACGTTCGAACATCCAAGATTCCAGGATCTTCATTGTCCGATTGCACCGTGGTGCAAGGGATGGTGATTCGCCGTGGCGTTGAAGGATCCGTTCGCACGCTGAAGAATGTCAAGGTTGCGGTGTTTGGATGCGCGGTGGATACGTCATCCACGGAGACCAAGGGCACGGTGTTGATCTCTTCTGCGAAAGAACTCGAAGCGTACTCCAAGGGCGAAGAAGCGAAGATGGAGGAGTACATCAGAGACATTGCCGAAAGCGGTGCTAAGGTTGTAGTCACGGGTCAATCGTTTGGTGAAATGGCTATTCACTTCATCGAACGCTACGGTTTGATGGCGGTAAAGATTCCTTCCAAGTTTGAACTTCGCCGTTTGTGCCGCGCGACGAACGCGAAGGGTTTAGTCAAGCTCGCTCGTCCGGAAGGTGATGAGCTCGGATATGTGTCATCGATTGAGGTGCGTGAAATCGGCGGTACGCAGTGCATCGTTCTTTCTCAAGACGACCACACGTCTCGCGTTTCTACCGTCGTCTTGCGAGGATCCACCGAAAGCGCCCTCGATGATATGGAACGTGCCGTCGATGACGGCGTGAACGCATTCAAGGCGCTCACGAAGGATTCACGAACGGTTCCCGCCGGAGGCGCGACAGAAATTGAACTCGCCCACCGCCTCGCCGCGTACGGTCGCAAGCAAACTGGTTTGGATCAGTACGCCATCGCAAAGTTTGCCCAAGCACTTGAAGTAGTACCGAGAACGTTGGCTGAAAACGCCGGAGTGAACGCCACGGATTGCGTGTACAACTTGTACGCCGCGCACGCCAACGGGGACGTCTCGGCTGGCGTTGACATTTCTGGCGATAAGTCATACACCAACCTCGGTGCTGACGCAAACATCTACGACGTCTTCCTCGTCAAGTACTGGGCGTTGAGGTACGCCGTCGAAGCCGTGTGTACGGTGCTCTCGGTGGACTCCATCATCATGGCTAAGCACGCGGGTAAAGCGCCCGGCGGAGGCGCCCCGGGCGGCGAGCAAGATTAGAAACAAAAACTGAAATTCGCCACGCGACATCCGTCAAGGCATCAACTAAATCATTAGAGATCATAGATTGTGGTCGTTTGTTAATACAACGCGCATTTGTCTTTCAAGTGCAGCTCATGACGAGAACGTCCCGCGCCCAAAGCGCCGGCCGCGACAGTTGCGAACCCGCACTTCGCAACGCTCGCCATGCGCGCCGCAACTTTCGGCGTCCCTCGCGTCAGCGTGTGGCGTTGCGACGCCGCCGCCGATCGACCGAGCGCGTTATCGCGTCTCGGACACGAGCCAGACTCCAAGCTCGGCGCACACGGACTCGGGACAAAGCTCAACCACCGAGGTCGTCGCGTGTTGTCTTACGAACCCGCTCGAAAATTCGTCTGGCACCTGTGCCTGCGTTCGGAAGAAGATTTCCGCGACTGGGCCGTGAATTCACGACGGGGGGCGGTATTCATTCCTCGCGATCCGGACGTGGCATACGCCGGCAAAGGTTGGGTGGACTGGGAGGTGCGTCGGCTGACTCAGCCGCGCGTCGAAGCGTCGAAGCGTCGAAGTCGACAATCTCAACGCCATCGCGTGGTGTACGCGCCGACTCACGGTATACGTGTCATCTTCGTCGTTGTCATTAGGATTTCTTGGGCACGCCGGTAGATTTTGAGACGTGTCGCGCGTACGCGAGATCGTTAAACTTGACGAGCCAACACGAGTGGTGGGAGCTGGCGCGTCGCGAAGGAGGCTTACCACATCGAATTCCTACTCGTCCGGGTCAATATTTTCGAGATAAGGGTTGGCAAGGGTTTTCGGATTTCTTAGGCATCCCCGAACGCGAGGACGAGGTGGATTTGGGGTATCGATGACGTGTTGTTCGCTCCGCCGACGATTTTTTTATATATTTATTCGCGACTCGCCGGTATCGGCGCCGTAATTACTACCTAGTGTGTTGTTGTACAGACATATTCTCAACTCAAGTTGCACAGCAACGTCAACGAAAATGTACGCCATAAATACGCAACGACGCTCGCTTCATCATCCGCGCTTCGCGCGGCGCCAAATGCTTGCGTAAGGCGCGCGCGCGCGTCGACGAGCGCGGCTCGACACGACGCGTTCTCAGGACGAACGACATCAAACGACAGTAACACCGCGCCCGAATCGCGTGAGACATTCCAAAACGCGCGCGGATGAAAATCGTTTACGATGTGTACCGATCCTAGATCGAGTGCGCGAGTCTCATCGCCAGCTTTCAATCCGGCGGATTTGCCGTGTAAACCGGCGTCCCGAGCCAACACCACGTGTACGCGCCAATATCCATCCGCTAATCCCGTCGCGACGCGACTCGTCGCGCTTTCCGCCCCACCAGCGCCCGGACCAAGCACCCAAATCTTACCGTTAAACCCACCCAGAGCGCTCATGGCGCGAATGGTGTTTGGAAAGCACCGCGCCGCCAGTCGGTTGGGCGCGTCCAACGTCGCGTCGTGCAACGCGATAAACGACCAACCACCATCCCGCATCTTCTCACTCGGCTGCCTCGCGTCCTCTCTACCATCACCACTAGTACTACTATTCGTATGCCCACCCGCAACGCACACGGCGTTCACAAAACTCGCCAATTCCTTTGTAAACATGGGCGCGCTCTCGCGCAACGCCTTTGCGCACCGCGACGCCGTCGACCCATCATCCACCCTCTCAAACGCCGCAAACCCGCGCTTACGACGATACCGCCTGAGCACCAACCCATAAAACGCAAACACCGGCCGTCCGCAGAACGCACGCCAGAACGGAAGCGCCCCGAGCGCCACCGCGCACGCCAACGCCGCGCCTCGTCGCTGGTCGAGTTCAAATCCAACGCGCACAACGTGCGCCACGAACGCGACGTAAGGGGCGAGAAACCCGACGTAGCGCGCGCGGTCACCGAGCGTGGCGGTGCGAGAGCGCGTGCGCGCCATCGCTCGCGCGCGTCGACGCGCGGTGGCGCGACGCCGCGGGGTGAGCCGTCGCGCAGGTGCACCCACGTGTGATACATTTTACAGCTCAAGGGACAGTGTTTTGAGTCATGATTGGTCGTTTGGTCACGTGACGCCACCAGTGACCCACCATCGCGTCCGGCGGCGGACTCGCCCCAGAGCGCATCCGCGATGGCCGTCGCCGACGACCTCTCGCGCGCGTTCGCCGCGCGATGCACCGCGAGCGTCGAACCTCTTTTCGCGCATTCGAGCGATTCCGACGTCGGCGACGCGCTCTGGAGCGACAGCGAGAGCGATTGGAGCGATGCGCAAGACCGAGAGTCGGACGGCGCGCACGACGCATCGAAAGCGCCGAGCGCGGCGCAAGGCGGTGGACGACCCTGGGCGCACGCGAGTCGGGCGAAGAGACGGGCGAGGCACGCGGTGAGAGTGGCGAAGCGCGACGCGTGCGGTGGAGATGATCCGAAGATGACACAGGAGGAGGGCGGCGGCGGGACGTTTTTGAGCGAGTTGAGCGAAGACGCGGCGTTGGAAATATTGAAGTGGCTCACGCCGAAAGATATCGCTCGAGTGGCGTGCACGCGGAAATCAGAAATGGCCATGTTAACGGATGGTGATTCAGAAGTAGCGGCGGCGGTGTGGGGACGGGTGACATTGAGACGCGGGGACGACGCGGCGAAGGCGTTGGCGACGGTGCGTTCGCTGGCAAAGACGACGTTGAAAGAGTTGGACGTTTCTGGGAGTGGCGTGAAAAATTTGAAACGTGCGGATTTGATTGAAACGCTCGGTGTGTGTGCGAGAGTGACGCATGTGCGAGCGTGTGATTTGGGTGATGTTGGGAAATTGACGACGAAGGATGTCGCGGCGTGCTTGGACGCGGCGCCGAGCGTGCGACGGATGACGTGTGATTTGGGGCACAAAATTGTATACGACCCAATACGACGCGACCCGACGGCAAAGTACATTGATGTGTACGACGAGAATGTGAAAAATTTAGTGCACACGTTGGAAAACGAAAAGTTGCGCGTGAGACGGCTGAAATTGCATTCTGCGGATCCATCCAGCGTCCGCGCGGCGGCCATCGCATCCGCGGCAAACGGGCCGAATAAAGTGGAATCATTCGATGCGAGTTGGAGTTTACGAATCGCCAACGAAGGTGCGAACGCGGTGGCAGAGTGCTTGGCGCAAGGTTGGGATGTGAAGCGTTTGGCGATTCGCAAAGCCGCCGTGTCTGATGAAGGCGCCGCGAATATAGCTGAGGCGATTAAACGCGCGGGCGCGGATGGTAAAAGTCAACTGCGCTGGCTCGATCTCGGATCGAACGACATCCGCGGACCCGGTGCGTGCGCGATTGGCGACACCATCGGTTCCCCTGGGGTAAATCTCACGCGAGTGACGCTGCGCGGGAATGGCATACAGTTTGACTCGCTGTCAACGCTTGGCCGCGGTATCGCCATGTCCACCACGTTGCGACGGATCGATTTAGCACACAATGGGTTTGGCAACAGTGGCGTGCTCGCACTTGCCGAAGGACTATCGAAAGCGCGTGCCCCAAATCTTCGAGTCATTCTCCTCGGTTTCAACTCCATCGGCGCGGAGGGCGTTAAAGGATTGATGGCTGCGTTGGCGGATACCGACGTCGAACATTTAGACCTCGCCTGCAACGTCGTCGGATCAGATGGTGCCGTCGAGATTGCTAAAGTATTAAACGCCACAAAGCTTAAAAGCTTAAATTTGGCGGTAAATAATATTGGTGTGCGTGGTGAGCGCGCCGGCGTACAGGCGCTGTCTCGCGCGCTTGAAGGCAACCAGACACTTGAAATCTTAAACTTGCGCGGCAACGCAATTTCTAAGATGTGCGCGGGTGATCTTGCGGATTTATTGCTCGAAGATTCGGCGCTTATTCAATTGAACGTGGGGTATAACGAGCTTTACGACCACGGTGCGTGGGAGATAGCCGAGGCTTTAGAGGACAACACAACGATACTCGGTGTCGACATGCAGCGCAACGAAATCACGGATGAAGGCGCGTCATGTTTGCTCAAAACTCTCGAGCTGAACACCGTGCTGCAAGAAATTGACTTGCGAAGTAACATGATTTCTCCCGAGTGTCTCACGAAATTTGAAGTTTTTGGTGACAAGGCGAATTGCCGTTGGCAGCTCGAGCCACCAAAGAAAAAAGTGGTCAAGCCGCGGCGAGGCGCGACAAAGTAAGCGCGCACCGGGTGGAACCGTATAGTGAATAGTATTGCTTTAATTTATAACATAGTTCTGCTAGTCTGCGTGTGAATGCGATCGCGAATGCGATCGCGAGTGATACTCTTCTGTGTGCGCAGAGGTGTCGCGCAACCACTCACGCAAATTGTCGAATTCGCCGCGGAAAGAAATCGTCGGGTGCTTACGCAACACCGACATGATCAAGTTTGGAAACGCCATGTCGGCGATAATCTTTTGCGAGCTGACAGAGTTAATCGCCAGTGATAGAACACATCCAATCACCGACTGCGCTGTAGCTTCAGACTCGCTACCGAAATGCGTGAGCACATTCTTTAACACACGCATCGACGTCACGGTGCCCGCGACTTCATCCGTCGTCGTCGCCTTCATAAACGCAGTCTTCCCACGGCCGTTATCCTTGACGATGGCCCAAACCGCGGTCGCAGCCCATTGCTGTAACGCGGCGTTTCTAGGGAAGCGTGTCATGACACCAATTATGGCGGTGAACAACGATCCATCGATCACCGCGTCCGTGGCTTGGATGCGCTTGTACGACAACGTGCTCGTCGTGAGCATGTGAAGCAACGCGCACGCCCCGGCGCCAAACGCAGCGTTACCTCGCGTAATCGCATGCGCCAACGCTGCGATGCCGCCGTTTAAGACCAAGGCAACCCCAAGCGTGGGCTCGGTGGCAAACATTTCAGCGAGCGCCTCAGACGCAGCCGCGTGGGCGCGCGTGTCGCGAGCGTTCAACACTCGAATGGCTTCATTCACGGTCCATTCTTTACCGCCGTCCATGAGGCGCGCGACTTCGTTCGGTGGGTAATCTTGTACTTCCTCAGCGTCGATAACGGCATTCTTGTACGATTGGTATTGCTTGCTCGACGCGCCTGCGGCTTTTGCCGGCGTATCGAAACCATCGTTTGTTTGCGCAGTGTTGGAGCCAAAGCGTTGTGCGGCGTTGGAGCCACCAGCGACGGCATTGGAGCCGCCGACGCCAGCACGGCGGGCCGCCGGAGTTTGTTGCTTTGACGAACCAAATCTTACGTACTCGTCATCAATATCCGCAGCGTCATTGAACATATTCAATGCGTTAATATGCGGTACAGACGACTTCGTGTCATCTTGCGTCCCGGCGTCGAGAACGCGCTCCGCCGCGTTGCGTTCGCTACGCGTGGTGCTTTTATTGCTTCGTGTCACAGATTTCGCTCCGCCTCTATCACCACGAATCCAATCTCTGAGCATACCAAATTCGCCGTGGAAAGAAATTTCTGGATTTTCGCTCAGTGTCTTGCGAATGGCGCTGCGCAAACCAACTTCCACGAGCTTGTCCTGGATGTCTTTGTTATCCTTGGCGAGAGAAAGCGCGCACCCGAGAAATTTGCGAATCGTGGGCAGGTACTGGTTCGATCCGGTGTCCGCGCGCGCTTGTGCGAGGCCAGACTTGATGTGTTCCAACACCGGTCCGCAGTCCATCACGGTTTCCTGCGCGGGTTTACCGCCGATACCCGTGTACGACCAAAGAGCGTGCACGGCTTCCGCTTTCATTTCCAAGTCGTCGGGATGTCTTGCCATGGCATCGAGAATCGCCGACGGCAAAATGCGGAAGCGAACTTGCTTTTTGAGCCGCGACATTGTAGATTGATCGGTGAGAAGCGCACGTAACATACGCATGGCGGCGTACATCATGTCAGGATTGTGCAGGTAATAACGCAAGCAATCCACGGCGGTTCGCGGGCCGCCACAGGTGAGGACAAGATACGCTCCTCTTCGTTCCGCGATGCGGGCCAACGCGAGAAGACTGCGATACGCAATTTCTTCGCTCTCATCCTTTGACACACCCGCAACCGAACCCGGTGGATTGAGCGCAATCTTACACAGCATTGAAATCACTCGCTTTTTGGCAAAGTACATTTGTTCCGGAGTCGCTCCGCGTCTCTTCATACGCTCGCGCATGGCGGCGGCACGCTTTTGCGTTGCAGATGCCTTTTCATCCTTGCCGTACTGCATAGACAACGCCCGCCCAACTGGCGTCGCGTACTTGAGCATTTCCAACTTGGGTAACTCAGATGGGTTGCTGAATTCTTCCTTGAGCCACACATGCAACGAGGAAAACTCACCGTCGAATGCGAGGTGCGGATTTTCTTGCAGCGTCTTTCGTAGCAACGCTCGGTAGCCTTCGACAACCAAGAACTTCTGCACCGCTTGATTCCCCATCGCAAGGGAAAAGATCAAACCCATCATCTTGCGACGGTACTTACCTTTCGGGTCGTCCAAATCCGACATGCTCAACATCTTCTTAACATATGGCAAAAATCCAGCGTTTCTCACTCGATCCTGAACATCCTTGCCCCCGAGAGCGTTGGCGCTCCAAAGCGTGTGCGCACCTTCACCGATGATGTCAACGCGATCTTGATGCAGACCAGCGGCTTTGGAAATTGCTGTGGGCAATAAGCGGAAACGTTGTTGCTTCTTTACGTGGATCATCGTCATCGGATTGGACGTGAGCGCGCGAATCAACTTAAAACAGGCGCTCACCATTTTCGGGTTGCCTTCGTAAAGCTTCAAGCAATCGAACGCGCATCTCTGACCTCCGAGGGTCAAAATCATGAACGCACTTCGAGAGTGTGCCAAACGAGCCAAACCTTCGATGCACCGTTGGGCGATTTGTTCGGATGCCTGCTTGGTCAAGCCGTTCACTGATCCGGGCGGATTGATTGCCATGCAAATCATCATCGAACACGCACGTTTACGAGTGTCATACATATCCAATTGCCCTCGTTTGGCGTACACTGATGATCTACCTGTACGCGCCGTGCGCACGCGGCCAATTTCTCGAACTTCCTCGACGGATTCTCCAGCTCGGCGCGGCGCGCGAGTCGCCGTGGTTTGCTGCTTAAGTTCTGGCTGTTGCGATGATCGCATGCGTATCTCCTCACGAACTTCTTCATCCGTACGCGACGTGATATATTTCATGCTCTCGCCTTCGAGCACCTCCTTACGTCGCTGCGTGAGCGAAAATTGTGTCTTCGCCGCGTGTCTACCCTCCAACCACTCCAACGCCAAGTGCAAGTCATTCACCACCACCGCATCCAAAGCCATCTCACCATCTTCGTAGGAATACCCCAACATCACCAATTGCGCAATCACCGTCACACGCGACGCCAACTCTGGCGCGATCCTCACTGGTAAAGACATGGCCACCGGCATATCAAATCCTTCCTTTTCGTACCGCACGCGCGCCACCTCACTTTGCAACTGTCGAAACGCCCCAGAAAGATCCGCCACGCGTTCTTGTGCACGACGCAATTCCTCACGTTCGCGCTCAATAATCTCATTCGTACCCTCCGCCGGTCGCTCTTGCAACTCCTTCACCGTTTGCTTCAAATTCGCAACCTCTTGCTCACTCAAGCTCAACGCCGTCAACGCGTTCCGCATCGCACTCGACGCTTGCGATAACATCTGCTGCGAAGATGCCGTCTTCGCCCGTAACGCTTGCTGCGCCGCGTCGATCGCGCGGTCGAACTCGTGTTTCGGAACCATCCCATCCACCACTTGCACATTCACCGACAAGTTGGGTGTTGCATCCATGGTGGTCATGTCGACCACTCACCTCGCTCGGCGTCGAGTTGTGTCGCGCGCGCGCTGTGGGTTGGTGCGATGCGTTCAGGGTCGAGCACCGCGCGGCGACGGCGGCGACGGCGGCGACGGCGACCGCGTGCGGTGCAATGTCGCCGGCACGCGATCGCCCGATTTTGGGCTTTAACACCCCGATTTTTTCAATTGACGAGTCATGACCAGGAGACGAGTCCCTTGGGAGTCTGGCTGAGGAAGCCCCTGTGCGGTCGCCAGAGCGCGGCGCGCGGCGCGGCGCGGTGCGATGAACGCCGACGCCCGGCGCGTGCTCTACGCCCTGTCCCAACGCGATGAAAACAAGCACTGCGCGGATTGCGCGACGACGAACCCCGATTGGGCATCGGTGAACCATGGGATATTTTTGTGTCTGAATTGCTCGGGCATCCATCGGTCGCTGGGCGTGCACGTATCGTTCGTGCGAAGCACGACGATGGATAGCTGGACGCCGGAACAATTGAAATCAATGGAATTGTCGGGTAACGGCGCGATGAATGGGTTTTTGGAAAAGTATGGGATTGGGAAGACGACGGGGGCGAGGACAAAGTACGCGAGCCGCGCGGCGGAGGCGTATCGGGACAAGCTCAAGTGTGCGGTGCAAGGTATTGAATGGAAGAAACCGAAGGGGTTGAAGAGTTCGGGTGGTAGTAGTGGTGGATCTTCATCGGGACGAGGCGGGAGTAAGGAGAAGGATCTGGTGAGTGGGTTGTTTCCGGCGGCGACGTCTTCACAGTCGAAGAAGGACTCGGCGAACCTCGGGAAGAATGGGTTCGATTTAAGCACCGGTCAGGGGTCGTTGTTGCAGCGTCGATACGAAGAGTCGAATGATGGATGGGTACCACCACCGCCACCATTGCCAAAGGGTGCGAAAAAGGGGCAATTTTTACACGGATTGACGCCGTACCAGTGGGTGGACGCGTTGAAGCAAATGTCGCGTCAAGATGACCGAACGTATCATTTGAAGAATATGAGCGAAGACGAGCGCGCGCAAGTTGTAGCGGCGATGTCAGGACAACCCATACCCGCACGTTCAAGTTCAAGCACGTCGTTGTCGACAGCGACGGTGGCGTCACCGTCTACGAAGAGTGATTTGAAGACACTGAATCCGTTTGGCGATTCGGATAGCGCGGATGATTTCTTCGCCGACGTCGGTAAGAAGAAGAAGGACAAGAAAGACAAAAAGGACAAAAAGGACAAGAAAGAAAAGAAAGAAAAATCGTCGGCGAACCCGGAAGAGACTGATTTAGAGCGACGCATGCGCGAAGCGGGAGAGGCGGCTAAGGCGCTTGCTCGAGAGCGTTCAATGTCGGCGCGAGCGCAAGAAGAAGCGTCGACATCTGTCTATGCCGTTCCACAAAAGAAAAAGCCATCGTACTCGCCGCAGCAGTTTCACGGCACGAGTGCGTCGGCGTCAGGAAGTGCCTCGGGAAAATATAGCGGATTCGGCAGCCAACCGTGGGATCCAAACGCCCCGAGCGCGAGCCGCTCCGATGACTGGCAAGAAAAGATGAAGGTTTCTTTGCAATCCGCCAAAGGGTGGTTATCTGGAGGATTAAAAAACTTGGCAGCGAAACTCGAAGGCCAATCTTCGTCGTCGTCGGCGACGCCGTCTTATGCCCAACACTCAGCACACGCACCGAGATCATATCAACAAGTAAGTCGCCCGCCCGAGGCGACGTACGACCCAACGCCTCCGCAACAATTTGCGCGTCCTCCCAAACCCAGAGGCAAACCTGAGAGTTTCTATAGCGAATCCTCCTCGAGCTCGTCTTCAGAAAGCGATTCAGACGCCGATGCCGCCGATGCGCCGACGAAGGCACAGAAAACACCGTCGCGCTCTACGTCTGGCGTCGTAGAATTGGAGCATGGATTCACAAATTTAATGGACTGAGATTTGGAGATTTGAGATTTGGAGATTTTTATTTGTACGTACCGGTAGATTTCTAGAATTGTCTAAGAATACAAGTGCTAAGAATGCGCTAATGAATGTGTGTTGTTTTTGCTAAGAATACTCTCCTTTAGCGAGTCATCGCCCACGCGTCTGACGCGCGCCGACGCCCGCGACGATGCGTCTCAAAAACGCCCGCGAAGGCGCGTGTTCCATAAAGTACCACGGGACGCCCTTTGCGAGTGCGAGTTCACCCGTCCATTCTTCGACTAAGCGTTCCGGAATTTTGAATTTCGGCCACCACGCCGAGGTGTCGAATACCCCATAGTGCGCCGGAAACATATCGAGCAAGAAAGAATCGGGAATACCGCCGAGGAGGAGCAAATCCTCCACGACGTATAATAAAATTTCACCGGCGACGTTGAGCGCGATCCACACGCCCAAGCCAATGGCAGCGCGACGCGCCCATCGCCATCGCCAACCACTGCCTTGCTTGAGATACGCTTCTACCTTGGACATAATTCTGAAATATATAATCATATCACCGCGATTCTCGTCGCCTGGGACGCGAAATCCTTCGCCGATGATGACTTTCTTCTCGCCCCGAGCGATGGTGTGCGAATTCGGTTTAATCGCGAGTTTTATCTCTCGCCCGCTGATGCTTGACGTTGTGATCACGCATCCATTCACCGCCTGACGTGGCTCGAGCGCAATCCACGTCGCAATGTCCCGACCGTCATTAACCCGCTCGAATCTCGCGTGCGTCCGTTCGCGAATAACAAACATGACGCTTTGCAAATCGCTCCCAGTCGCCGCGAATTTCAACTCCATCCCGTCTCGCCATCCTCGATGCACGCGCACAGTAAACACCCGACTTCTCGATACAGCCTTCCGCGTGTGCTCATCGAAACCGATGACGACGACGCCCATGCGCTTGACACAGCCATGAAATAACTCTTCGAGCTCGCATTCGAGCTCGCGCACCACGCACTCGTGCACGCCCAACGCCTCGCAATACATCATCCGCGCCTGCTCCGCCTCGAAGTGGTCGTACGCTCCAGGCGCATCGAACATCGCCATCCCTATCGCGTCGTACTCTTTCCGTGTGTCTGGGTCGCTCAGCACGCTGTATGCGTGTCCGATTTCTTGAAACCGCGCGTTGGCGACGCGTTTGGCTTCGGCGTCCCCGGCGACTTTATCGGGGTGGTGTGTCCTCGCGAGTTTATGGTACGCCTTCCGGATTTCGGGCGGTGACGCAGATGGCAACAACCCTAGGACGTCGTACAAGTCTCGCCGCGGCGTTGCGCCTGCATCGTCGCCGCGAGACGACGACGAACGCGCCATGTGTGAGACAAATCAAATGTGTTTCAACTGAAGATTAACGTCGTCCACGCGAATTTTGGCCGTCGTATCGCCGATTCGCGCGCGGCGAACGCACACACGAAGTGTGACTCGCGCGCGCGCACCGCCGCACCGACCGCGGACGCGCGTTCGAGGACGATGCGAAACGCGACAGTGAATGAGGATTAATCATCATTCATCATCAACACGAGCTCCTCATTCGGTGACGCCTCCCACAGCGAGCGCCGCGCTCCGCTCGCGCCATGAGCAAACAATTCGCATTTCGCCGCCGGGTCTCGCGCGCCGTGTTCGCCGAGCTCTACTCGGATGACGACGCAAACGACGATGAGAATTTTCCAGATGGCGTCGTTCCGCCCAGTGCGATCGCCGCGTCGCACGCGGGCTACGACCACGTGCGCATATCGTTCGCCGAAGCCGAGCACTTTGGAGACGACGTGAAAGGCGCGGTGCGCGAAGGGACATATTTGGGGATACGGAACGCGATATTAGAGGCGTGGATGGCGACGGGGTGCCGCGAGGCGTTGACGTGCGAATCGACGACGCGCGCGATCGGCGTGGAGGATGTCGCGTTCGGTGCGCGCGTGTTTCGGTATTTGGAACGCGTTGGGGGGATTAATTACGGCGTTTGTACGCGCGCGTCGACCGAGGCTGCGCAAGGGGAGACGCCTAAGGAGGATGGTTTGGAGGGCGCGAGCGTGCCGACGACGGCGGAGGTGAAGCGCGCGTTGTGCGAGGTGTTAAAGGTTGCCGATTTAACAGTGGATACGGAGAAGGTTATACGCACGAGATTAGAAGAACACATTGGGTCGTCGATGAAGGGATTTAAACTGGTGATTCGTGAGACGATTGATAAGTATTTGGCGGATCCGGCGGCGACGCGAGCCGAGGCAGAGGCGGCGAGCGGGGAGGACGAAGCGACGACGCAGATTGTGGAGATTCCACCCGCCAAGCCGTTTGTGGATGCGCGACCGACGATCGTGATTGGTGCCGGGCCCGCGGGTTTAGCTGCGGCGAACTTGATTCGCGCGCAAGGGGGCGAGGTTATGATATTGGAGGCGCGGTCCCGCGTCGGCGGTCGCGTGCACACGGATCGCGAGACGTTTAGCGCCCCCGTGGATTTAGGCGCGTCCATCGTCACCGGTGTGAGTGAAGACCCGAAGCGTCGCACTGGTATGCCTTGGCTCGGCGTGCGCGCCGACCCGAGTGGGGTTGTCGCGAGACAGCTCGGATTGCGATTGGTCGAGCTTCGCGAAGGATGTCCGCTTTACGACACCAAGACGGGTGAGAAAGTATCCAAGGAGATGGATGAAAAAGTGGAGCGAATTCGTGATTTAGTCATGGATGAGGCGCGTTCGAAGGTGGATGCCAACGGAGAGAGCGCCACGGCGGAGAGTTCGTTGGGTGAAGCGTTGAAGGAGGCGACGGAGAATTACTTTCTTCGTCTCGTGCAAGATGACGGCAACGACAGCGATGACAGCGAAACGCACGCAGCCGTTCGCGAAGCCACCGCCGCGCGCACAGGCTTAACTGAACGTCGCTTGCTTGATTGGCACTGGGCCAACCTCGAGTACGGCTGCAGCGCTGGGTTAAATGACATTTCTTTACCGTTTTGGAACCAAGACGAACAATACGGCGGTTTCGGCGGCGCGCACTGCATGGTGGGCGAAGGCTACAGCACAATCATGACGCGCTTAGCGGAAGGCCTTGACATTCGCATGGATACGCCTGTTACAGAAATCAATCACGACGATGACGGCGTGCGCGTGCGCACGAAGGATGGTCAAGAGATTGAGGGGTGCGCCGTCGTCGTCACCATTCCGCTCGGGTGCCTCAAAGCGGGCGACGTCGCGTTCAACCCGCCTCTAGGTGCAAGCAAGTCCAGCGCCGTCCAGCGACTGGGTTTTGGCAATCTGAACAAGGTTGTACTGGAGTTTGACGAAGTGTTCTGGGACGACTCAGTGGATTACTTTGGCTCCGCTATCGATAGCACGGAGAACCGCGGCCGCGGCTTTATGTTTTGGAACTTGAAAAATGTCAGCGGTAAGCCCATGTTGATTTCTTTAATCGCAGGCGAAGCCGCGAAGAGCGCCGAAACAGAAGGCTCGGAATCGATAGTCAAATCTGCATGCGCGACGTTGGCGAGCATTTGCTTCCCAAATGATCCATCAAAGATGCCGCCGTTGAAGCAATCCATCGTCACCCGTTGGCAATCCGACCCGTATGCTCGCGGATCGTACTCCTACGTCGCCGTCGGCTCTAAGGGCTCGTACGACTACGACGAGCTCGGTAAACCCGAAGGGCGCGTCTTATTTGCGGGCGAGCACACGTGCAAGGAACATCCCGATACCGTTGGTGGCGCCATGCTCACTGGTTGGCGCGCGGCTCGTCAGGCGCTCGCCATCGCGCAAGGCGAAGACGTGCGCATTGAAATATTCGATCTCGAAGAGATGCGCGCAGCAATCGCCAAACGCAACGTCGACGAAGACTACGAGTTGGATGAAGACGAAGACTTGGTTGATCACATGATTGACCGCGCCGAGATGTCACACCGTCGCATGCAAGAGGATTTGCTCGCCGACGCCGGCAAGGAGGAAGCCAAGCGCATTTATCGCATCACATCCGCGGCTGAGTTTGGTGAAAAGCTCGACGTCTCCGCCGCGCTCGCGGCGACGATGGATCGATTGCGCACTGTTCCTGGTCGTCGTGCGTTGATTAATGCATTGCTTGAAGACGTGTCAGCGAGCGACCGTCGAGCATGGGCTCTCAAGTACGGCGGCTTCAAGTTGCTCAACGAATGGTTGATTGAAATCAATGCCCACATCAAGTCCACCGAGGCGTTACTGTTAACGACGAAGATGTTGGAGTTGTTGCTACTCGCCCCAGCGGATTTACCCGCACTTCGTTCGAGTGGCATCCCGCGCACGTTGAAGAATCGATTCCAGACTCACGAAAGCGGCCGACTTCGTTTCCTCGCCAAGCAATGCGGGCACAAGTGGATGCGCGCGCTCAGCCGCAAGTCGGCGGGCCTACCACCGCTCGAAGAAGATGAAGACGTCGCAAAGAAGACGATGAAAATGCCGCAGCGCAAGAAGCCTGCTGGTTTAGGTGCGGCAGTGCTCTTTGGTGGCGGTAAGGCGATGGAGAATGTCGAAGATGACGGCGTGGATGTCGCCGTCGACTTGGTCGCCGACAACGTCGAGATAGATTTAGGTAAGACTGAGGCTCAAAAACGCGCTGAACGCGATGCAGTGATCGCGAAAGCTCAAGATTTACCGGAAGGTCAAGCGGCGATCGCGGCACGCATCGCTGCGGATCGTGCGAAAGAAACGGTCGAAGCGGCGATGCGCGCGGCGGAGGAGGCGCAACGCATTGCTCGCGAAGCCGAGTTGAGCGCCACGGCGGGTATTCGCATCTCCAAGAAGGATGTCATCTCATCGTTTGACGATTTCAGCAACGCAGCGGGTAAAAAGCGCGAACGTGCCCAGGAGAAGAGTAAGAAGCGTAAAGCTGGCGATGATGAGGACGACGAGGACGACGAGGACGCCGCGCCGAGCGTCTCCTTGGATGAATACCAAGCGCGCATTAGAAAACAAGTCCGTGCGTACGTCCATCAGCAGCTCGCGGAGAAGCGCGAACGCGACATCGTCAGTAAAGCTGAATGCAAAAAGATTGAGGAGAAACTCGTGGAGAAGATTCTCGAAAATTCCTCTGGCGTCAACGATACAGACAAGGCGTTCATGACGAGCAAACGCAAGGAGAAAATTAAATCCCTAGTCTCCGCGTATTGCTCATCCACGATCAAGGCTCGTGGGAACAAAAAGAGCAAGAACGCGGCAAACTAACACCAACATCATTGTCATAGAAGAGTCAACACTCGTTGCAATACTACAGTTTCGCATTCGTACTCGCTTTTTCGTGTCTACAACCACACACGTCGACTCGCGCGTGTCGTACGCTTCAATCATGCAAGGGTTCAGCGGCGCGGTGAAGATAGCTCCAGACGCACTGAACGATTACATTGCTCCATCGCAAGACTGCGTCGTCGCGTTGGAGGGCTCGAAGGTGGCGCTTTCGCTCGCCGACGACGACGTCGCCGTCGCTCCAGCCACCGGTGAGCTCATCACCTCCCGCCGTCGGCGTCAGCCCCCGAGCGCGCCCGTCGCGCCCACATCCGATGAACCCGCGCGTACATTTACGCCCACACACACCACGGGTGCGCAAGACGCCATCAAAGTGTCCTTGAGCGACTGTCTCGCGTGCAGCGGCTGCGTCACCAGCGCTGAAAGCGTGCTCCTCGAGCAACAGTCCGTCGACGAATGTCTCGCCGCGTGCGCGCGCTGCGCCGACAACCCGCACACGCACGCTATCGTGGTTTCCATCAGCGCACAATCGCGCGCGAGCTTATGCGCGGCGTACGGGATGTCTGATGAAGCGGTCGCTCGGGCGTTGAGCGGGACGTTTAAGTCCAAGCTGGGCGCGGCACGCGTATACGACACCTCGTACGCGCGTGATGTGAGTCTCGCCGAGACGTATGCAGAATTTAGCGAACGCATGAGAGATGTATCTGTGCCCGCGCCGATGCTCGCGAGCGCGTGTCCAGGGTGGGTGTGCTACGCGGAAAAGACACACGGGGAGCTGGCGTTGCCGCACATGTCGACGACCAAGAGTCCGCAACAAATTATGGGGACATTCGTCAAGACCGCGGTGGCGAGAGATTTAGGCGTGGATGGGAGACATGTGTATCACATTAGCGTGATGCCGTGTTATGATAAGAAGCTCGAGGCGAGTCGAGAGGATTTTGTGCGCGACGGAGTCAAGGATGTGGACGTAGTGCTGACGACGGGCGAAGCGAGCGCGTTGTTTGAACGTCTTGGGATGTGTCATTTACGCGACGCACCCACGGCACCAATGGATCCATGGGTGACTGTCAATGAGCCGGCGCCAGAGAGCGTGCACGCGGCGCCCGTGGTGTCGAGTTCGGGGGCGTATGCGGAGTACGTGTTTCGTCGATGGGCGGCGGAGGCGCACGGCGTCGACGTCAGGGACATTGAATGGGTCAAATTACGCAACTCAGACATGCGAGAGGCGGTGTTGTCGGTGAACGGTAATGTTGTTTTACGAGTAGCGGTGGCGTATGGGTTTAGAAACATTCAAAATATGGTGCGAAGCCTAAAGATGAAAAAGAGTCCATACGCGTTTGTCGAAGTCATGGCGTGTCCGTCTGGATGCTTGAACGGCGGCGGTCAAATTCCCGCGCGTGAAGGCATGTCGAATAAAGATCTTGTCGATGCGCTGGATGAACATTATCGAGATGTTGCGCGCACGCGAGCCGTAACGGACGTCGGTACGCTTTATCGTGAATGGATAGGTGGTGAGCCCGGTTCGGCGGCGGCGAGGGACGCGTTGCGAACGCGTTATCACGCGCGTAAACAAACCATCGGCGTGGTACAAATCAACAACTGGTAGCAAATAAAAAATGACTAGGTAGTACATGACTAGTGACTATAGCGTAGCGTTGTCTTCTAAAATAATTATACTAAACTTTGCGAGGACGCGGGCGAATTTCAAGCTCGATGGATTCCGGACGCAACGTGATGAGCGCCTTTGGTTTCGGCGGACCAGAATTTGGAGGCAGGCGCATCTCGCACGCGCTGCACACCATGCCGAGCAACAACACGCTTTCGAGCATGGCAAACCCAGTGCCGATACAAACTCGTGCGCCGCCGCCGAAAGGAAAGTACGCGTCGTTGGGTCCCAAGCTTTTCAACGCGTCGCGCGCGAGCGCGCCGTCGGAATACGGACTTTGCACCAACCATCGCTCGGGCCTGAACGCCACCGGATCATTCCAATATTTTGGATCACGTTGGATCAAATATGGCGCCACGAGCACGGTCGTGCCTTTGGTCACACGCACGCCTGGACGTAGTTCAACGTCCCTAGCCGCGCATCGGCCGACCATGTACGCTGGCGGTCGGATGCGAAGCGTCTCTAGCACGCACGCCTCCGTGTACGGCAGTTTGCTGAAATCGCCTGCATCGAGCGTAGACCCAGTACCTTTAATGCGCAGTACTTCGCGTACTTCATCGGCGATGCGATCGCCCACATTCGGATGCTCGGCGACGAGCGCGCACGCCCACGAGAGCAAAATCGCGCTCGTCTCCTGCCCAGCCACCATGAGCGTCATGAGCTCATCACGCAGTGCTTTATCCGTCATGCCACCACCATCACCAACGCCATCAACACTCCCGTCGCCTTCATCCGTCGCGCGCAACAATCGATCGAGCAAGTCTAAGCTTTCGTGTTCTTCGCCTCGAGCCGTCGCTCGTCGCCGCTTGGCGATGATCCCATACACCTCTTCGTCCAATCTTTTCACCGCTTCATTGTATCGCACGTTATCAAACGTGGGCGCCCACTCAGGAATTATCATTCCCGTCGCCGCACGACGTCCAAAAAATTCAAAACTATCCTTTATCGCGCGATTAATCGTCGCCGCTCTCGCGCCTTCGACGTCGGCGCCAAACAACGCTCGAGCTACGATTTCCAACGTCGCGTCATTAAAATCCGCATACACATCCCTCACCCCTCGCCTCGACCAATCACGCGCGATTATTTTCGCACCAACATCCACCATGCACTTCGCATACGTCTCCACCGCGGCTTTGCGAAACGCAGGATTACTCAACCGTCGTTGTCTCGCCCACGTCTCGCCGTCGCTCACCAACAACCCGTTCCCCGCGAGCGACGACCCAGGAAAAAACGCCGTGCCCTCCTTCTGAAACTCCGGCACGCCATCAACAGCGTCACACATCAGCACCTTTTTCGCCAGCGCTGGAGAACTCACGAGCACGACGCGGGCGTTGGCGAGACGTAGCCCGACGGCGTCGCCGTACGTCGCCGACGCATCCTCCAAAAACATCAGTGGGTCATACCCGAGTTCAAGTGCCACGTCCTCGCGCGGACCGGCGGGGAAACCATCGTACGACGCACGCGCATCGTCGTTCCCGGCGTTTAAGACGTCAGCGACGGCGCCTCCGATCGTGCGAAGCGCGCGAGCCGCGAGCTTGGCGATGAAATCATCGGCGGAATCGTCCGCGCGCGCAATCGTTCGCATTCGACGCGCCGTCGACGACGTCGCGCGGTGCGAGACGCGCCTCACGCGTTGGATGCACGCGTCGGCGCGCGCGCGCGACGTCGTCATCGTCGTCGTCGTCGTCGTGCGCGCGAGCGCGTGTGAGGCTTGGGTGATGATGCGTCTGCGCGTCACAACAGCGCACGCACGACACCCACCGTCGTCGATCGATCGATTCCATCGCGCGCAACACAACGAAAGACATCGACTCAAGGCTCTCACGCGCGCGTTCATGGGGTTCCTCGGAGGTTTATTCGCGGGAAAGTCTTCGACGAAGTCATCAGCGTCATCATCGACCGCGCACTCATCGTGCGTGAAAGCGTCGTCGAACGCGGCGGGAAGCGCGCACGCGTGCGGCTCGAGCGGCTCGGCGTGTCCGTGGAAGGATTGCCGGTGCGGTCCTGGGTGCAAGTGCGGGGCGAATTGCCGGTGTGGGAGCGTGAAGCGGTAGAGCGTTGATTTGGATAGGGATTGAACGATCGGTTTGGCGCTGGGCTCAACTTGGAATGGAGGCTCGACGCGGTGCGCGCACGCGCGCATTCGTGCGGAGATGCATTGGGAAGCTTAATTTGCCCGTGATTTTGGTGCTTGTGGTGTATGCGTACGTGTATAAGATGACGATGCGGTATGGTTTTGGCGAACGTTCGCCGGCGTCGAGCGGGCAACCGGGCGCGTTCGCCAAGGGAATTTTCGTGATTACAGCCGGTTTGGGGTGGGTCATGTACGCGTGCACGGTGTTGAGAGACCCGGGCAAAGTGCCATCGGACTACGCGCCATGCGTCGAGAGCGGTGGCGGCGGTGGTAGCGGGGAGATGTTTGTTGAAACCAAACGTAAGGGTGGCGGACACAGATTTTGTCAAAAGTGCGAGCGGCATAAACCGCCTCGCACGCATCACTGTCGCGTGTGCAAGCGATGCGTGCTGCGCATGGATCACCACTGCGTGTGGGTGAACAATTGCGTGGGGCATTATAATTATAAGAGCTTCTTCTTGTTCCTGGCGTACACGACGATGGCGTTGGCGCAGGCGGTGTATCACCTCGGGACGTTTTCTCGAGATGAAATTTTTAGCCCCCACGGCTCTGCTGTGGACGATTTCATGACCACGTCTTTAGTGACGATGTCTTTATGTTTGGCTTTGGCGCTCACGGTGGCGATCTCTTTGCTATTTTTGTGGCACGTGCGACTCGTCGTGAATAACAAAACCACCATTGAACACTACGAAGGCGTGCGTTCCAAGTACAACAACATCCCGCACGTCATCGAGCACCCGTACTCGCTCGGCGTGCACGCTAACGTGCGGGAAATATTAGGTCGTAACGCGGTATTGTGGTGCACGCCAGGGTGTAAAATCTCAGGCGACGGCACGCGATTCACGTCGATATTAGAAATGAGCCGCGGCGGTTCCTCCGTCGCGGCGCCGACTCGTTCCGCAGTCATTTGATGGAACGACCAACAACAAGATAAACACACAAACAACCCATGTTATTATTGAAGATATAGAACGTATCATTATTCATCACGCGAAACGTGACTCACGAGCCATCCGCGCGCGCCGGCGGTTGTCACTGCGCGAAGCGCCGCCATGAAGCTCATCCTCACCCTCATCCTCGCCCTCGCCTCCGTCGCACGCGGCGCCGAGAGCGACGCTGCGGCGCCGTACACATTCCCTCCAGACCTACGCGCGGTGCGTTGCGCGTCGCGCGCGGTGCTCGAGACCCGACGCTTGAGAACTTGTTCTCGTTGATACTGACGGTAATCTTCTTTCGCTCACACAGGCGCTCGACCGCGTGGACGTGACGAGATGCGCGCAACACAAGGCTGGCCATCGCCGTGCGAACTCGGTGGGTGTGGAACTGCTCAAGCGCGACGCACTGGACGACGCGCTCGCGTGCTTTGTCGCGTCGCTGCGACACAAGATGGATTTCCCACCCGCGTTGTACGGCGTCGGTGAAACCTTTGCGCGCCGCGCGAGCGGGAGTGGATTTGAACTCGCAAAGTTGAGCTACGAAGGCGCGCTGAGCATCTGGCCGCATTACGTCGACGCGCATATCGCGCTCGGGGATGCGTGGAGCCGAATCAGAGGCGATAGAATGCGCGCCGAGACGCACTACAAACGCGCCGTGGACCTGCGTCCTCGCGACGCGCTGAGCTGGGAAGCGCTAGCAAATAACCAACGCGAACGCGGTGCGCATGCGTTATCGATAGAGACGTATACGCGCGCGATTGATAGCATTGGGAATGGGAGCGCTGGGTTGTTTTATGGGTTCGCCAGGACGCTGCGGGCGAGCGGAAAGTACAACGAGTGCGTGCAAAAGTGCAATAAGGCGCTGGATATCGCGAGCGAATACGGACAAGCGTGGCATTTATTAGCACTGTGCTCGCTGGATGCCGCGGGAGGTCATCGGGCGTCCGATGCGGATGTGGAGATGTACTTTCAAAAGGCGGTTGCGCTCGAGCCTGAATTTGCGGCGCATCACGTGGACTTAGCGTGGCATATGTACAACATCAGCGCCGGGGAGCGTATCGATGCCGCGCGCGATGTCATCGCGGCTGGCAAAAAAGCCGAGCTATACGCCGACGAGCGAGGGGTATTTGAGGCGCTCGCGCAGGCGTTCGCGTCGTCTACGAAGGCGCAACTGCGCGACGAGTTGTAACGAATGCAATTCTACCGTTAGCTTACAATTTTATACGTACAGCGCTTCGCTCTATACACAAACAACATTATCAACCTAATCGTGCGTTGATGTCGTCTGGACTACCTTTATTTCCTTCTTCGTTACCGCTTCGTCGAGCGCCAGATCCCCACATTGGGTTTACGTCGACTGGTCGTTTTTCATCCTGCGACGGCGGTTTCGCGTACGGCTTTGAGTCGCGTCCGCGTTTCTTGTCGCGTCTTCGACTCGGACCACCGCCACTGTGACCACCATCGTTATTGTTCATCACATGTGGCCACTTACACGAATCTCCACGCACGCATCGGCCGACACTGAAATCGAAACAACGGTTGGGCTGTGTCTCGCGTCGACGGTTGACAAGATTGTTCAACGCTCTCTTTGCTTCTCCGCGCGCGCGGGCACTGTGGCTATACACCAACAACAACTCTTCATCTTGTTTATCCGTGGGAATATTGATGACGTACACGCCGTGTTGCATCTCGATATCTCGAAGATTTTCGCCACCCTTGCCTAAAATGTCCCGCATCTCCTTCCCCGACGACGCGCGAAACACCGTGACGTCGGTACGATCTTTATACGATACATGCTCTGGAAGCGTGCCCTTGAGCTTCTTCATGAGCCATTTGATATAGTCCCAGCATCGCGCGCGTTCGTCGCGATCACCTGCCATGATGCCTAGGTTGCCAACGTATTCGAGGCTCGCCCCAGACGCGGCGGATATTTTTTTCCTCGTTGATCCCTGCGAGCGTAAGAAGAACGTCAGTACGTTGGTTGAAACGTTGAAAGAACGAAAATTCAAGGCATTGTAAGATGTACGGGTAGACAAGTAAGCGTTCACACGCTGGACGGCATACTGGCCCACAGCGGCGAGACAGAAAACACCCGCATATTTCAGACAGAATTTATTGTTCGCGTGAGAGATAGCTTGAGTGATCTAACGCCCGACATGGATATGCCCCGGGCGGATCTACTCGACACGCGCAAAAGCAAAAAACAAAAACAAATAGAACGGGAAGAAAAGTGCGAGGCGACGAAAACAACGTACCTGTGCGCCCACGGCGAATGAAAGCTCTTTGTCGTTTGCGAATGGAAACACATCGAATCCCCAGCCGTCGCCCAAGCCATCGCCCACTTGTTCAAACTTCATCATAAGTTTGCCTTGACCATCGACATAGGTGCCGGGTTCCTTCTTCTCCACCGCGCTCATCACCGATAACTCCGCCGCACGACGCGACTTGCGCGGACCGCAAATGATGAGCTTTTCAGGCGCGTCTTCGGGATCCGTCGTCGGCTTGCCAAAGAACATCAAAGTGCCGCTATCGCCTTCAATTCGTCGCAACCCTTGACCACCTTTACCGGTGACGTATGCCGTGCACGATGCAGGGATTTCCATGACGCTCACATCGTCTCGCGGCGTGCTTAAATCGACCGTTATTTTTCCCACACGTTGCCGCAAAACCCACTCGACGTACTGTTTCGCCCTCGCCCTCGTATTTAAGTCACCGAAAATCTCTATTCGCTGCTCGTTTCCAGGATTGTTCGGATCAACTGGGTTGACTTCAATTCTTGCTCCACTCACGCGCGCAACCTTGGCCTTGGTGCTGCCTTTAGAGCCGATCAAGAAGCGCGCGTCTTCGCTCGACACGTCGATGCTCTCCACGTTGACTCTCAACGTCGGCTTACCCGCGCTCACAGACGCATCCATGCTCGCGACGGCGGATGCATCTCCACCATAGTCGCGTTCTGGACTCGGCGTGCGCTGCCGTCCGCCTTCGTCGTCGATCATAGAGGACATACTTTACGCGCCGACGCGCGCGAGGGATCTCACAGGAAGCCCTAGCACTCACGCGCCCGGTTTCTCGCCGATGTCGCGGCGAAATGCGTTCGCGCGCGCGCGGTGATACGTCCAGTGACGTCTACCTCGCGCGCGCGCGAGCTTGCGCGCGTGATCGCGCGGACCGTGCGGCTCGGAGTGAGGAGCTGAGGCAGCCGGCGCAGCTCTAACCGCCGCGACGCGAGACACGGCTCGGTATATGCTGTGATATCTACTGAAGACGCAGGTTCATCCGGTGATGTAATAATCGAGCTCATCCACGCCCTTATTTAATTCGTGTGTGTTAATTTCTTCCCAAGGCACGAATACGAGGGTGTTTAAACCGCGATTCGAGTTGCGCACGGCGCTCGAGCCGTCGTAGGCATCCGCGGGGACGACGCCCAATGTTCGTCTATACATGTGCTCTTCATCATCAATTTCGATCCAATTTTCTTCGCTAGGTATGGGAACTGGTTCTTCGTCATCAACGAGACAGATTTTGACGACATCGAGGCGATTACTCGCGCCAGGTTTGGTTTCTCGTAGCCGTGTGAAGAAGTGCGTGGACGTCGTCGACGCGGCGTTAATTCGCAGCACCTCGCAATGCACGCGATTTTCACCGTCAATCGAGTAACATCCGTGTAAAGTCCCTCCATCTTTCGCCGCTAATGCTAAATCCTTGAACAACTTGCCCTCGTGTCGGATCGTTTTCGGGCTCGTCTTGCACAGAAACGCCGAACCTCGACCAGGTAAAAAGCGAAAGTACCTGTAATAACACACCAAATGAACAGGAACGCTGTCCGTCGGCGTCTTCGTCCCAGGCTTGATGTATGTATTTCTGCTGCAGTATATGCCGTCCGTGCGCAAGCGCAGGCGCAACTTCCACATGTATCTATATGAGCCTCCAAAGCGTTCGGCACAAGTCTTCGCCGTCTCGCGTGGCTCCTCCCTGTGCGCGAACGCTTCGAAACAAAACGTGCGCCAGATGGTCTCAGCTCTGGAAACGAATGCGTTGAATGCGCGACACGTGCACGCGAGGCGGGCGAATGCGCGTGGACCCGCGTAGTGAGCGACGACCGAAAGGATGTCTGCGCCCAAGGCTTCGAGCACGGCGGGGACTTCGCACGGCGCGCGTCGACGGTCGTACAGTTCGAGCCATGGTCGCCAAAACAATTGCGTGTTTATGTGCGCGACTATCGCAACGCCGGCGGACATGGCCGCGACGCCGTGAAGTGAGGAGGTGGTGCGGCGGGACGGCGAGCGCAAAGTGGATATAGCGTCGACGGATGGACAATCAATGTTTGGTTTTGATGCGATTACGCATAAACTAGCTACATATTCAACGCAAAACGAGAAGAATCTCGCATGATTACTGCTTCATGGGGTCAAACGCCGCGAAGGCTTCGGTGAATGCTGCCGTACGCTCGGTTTCGGCGTCTTCGTCCTGCATGCACGTCTGCCAGTTGGCTCGTTCTGGCGCTTTAATCAAATGCGAAATCACCTCGCGGCCGAGTTGCATCCAATGCTTCTCGCCTTTATTGATTGTTTGGATCAGAATCGAGCCGCACGGGAGGTGCACGGCGTAGTATTCGCCTTCGTCTGCGATGGCTTTGATGGCGGCTTGCGCCTCGGCGGCGGACGCCGGCGGATCAATCTTGGTCCACGCAAAGTCTAATTTCTTCGCGGCTTGCTTGAAAATCTTTTCCGCCAGCGCCGCGCGGTCATCGTCTACTGGTATGCAGTTCATGTGACAGTGGTTACCGCCTTTATTGCGTAATTCTAAATGACGCTCAAAGACGACTACCTTTTGCTGTTTTGTCTCGGCGTACATGCGCAACGCCTGCAGGTACTTCCATATTTCTTCCGCCGTCGATTCAGGAAGTGACACGAACGATGGCAAGTGCTCAACAGGAATAAGCTGACAGTGTTCAGCTGTGAGCCCACCTTTATCCATGCTCATGAAGCACTCACCGCTGATGCTGGCCACCAAATGCAAGTCTTTTTCATTCGACAAGCAAAACCAGCACCCTTGCGGTGGTGCGCGCGGTTGACGCTCTTTACGTTCATTGGCCATCTCGACGGCAATATCGCGGCCGAAAAATGAGGCGTTATTGCGTTCAAGCGCAGCTTGCGCACCTTCCACAGTCTTGAAAGCCACGTGACAAAATCCTCGGCTTTGTCCATTCTCTGGTTTCGTCGCCAAACGTACGTCTAATAATTCTCCACACTCGCCAAAAAACTCTGCAATTGCGCCTTCATCAGCTTTGTAGTTCAAATTTCTCACGAAGACGGTTTTATCTGGATCGCCGACGACGGGCCGCTGCGGCGGTGGTTTCGGCTTTTTTGCCGCGTCGTCTCGCCAATCCGGCTGCAATTCATCGGCACGACGTTTGGCTCCGGCTTGCACGAGATACGGATTCGGACCAGAATCAGGAGGAATTTTGCACAGCAGCGCGCGATCGATGGTTGAGCCAGGTTCGATTTTCAAAGCGTGCATCCACTTTTCGCTGTCTTCATTCGCGCAGCCGGCGAGGTTGATAAATCTCGTCACCCAGGGCGAGGAGCTCGGATCAGATTTCGCATTGATGTATGGCTCTCGCTCGAAAAAGAATGGATGCGATCCTGCGAAATGATACCGCGGCGAAAGCGCCAACGCCAAAGCGCGAGCAACTGGGCTCCCGGTGGAGCTCGCGCTCTTCGCCTCGCGCCCAATTTCTCTACCATGCACCTCTAACGTCCCTGCGGGCCAATCCCGACAAAGGAAAATATCAATCACATCTCGTTTCTTCATCTCGTCAAAGCAATCTTTCATTTCCCGCACGTCGTCTTCGGTAACTTCGCCGTTTGTCTTGGCGCACGACTTGCCCAAAGCGCTCGCATCCTCGTACGACAGCGCGTCGTACCGTCCCGCCACCGCCGCCACTTTCACGCCGCCAAACAAATCATACACCATTGATTTATCCAACATGAACACGTTCGGGACGATTTCGATGCCAGTGTACGAGGACCCACTCGAGCCGTCGCCGCGTTGAGCCGTCGCAGCGGCGCGCGAATGCGCGTACTCTAAACCTTCTGCACCATCCGCATCGACAAAGTACATCGGCACGGGCACGGTTTTCGCACCGTCAATGTACGGTTGCATGGCCTGAGCGGCCTCTGTTCCGGGAAAGATGCGACCGGCGACGAGAACGCCATCGAATGGTCCCGCGTTAGGATTGCCGTGTACTGTGGCAACTCTCGCGACGAGCGCATCGAACGTGTCACGCGCATCGCCGGCGACGATGATTCTCCGCGGTGGGAGCGCGGCGTCTGTCGCTGCGTCACCCATGAGTGTTGAACGCGCGCACGCGAGCGAAAGTGTGAGGCGGGGGACGGCGCGCGACGGCTGTTTGACGGCTATTTGTTCGTGGAAACAGAAACAGAAACAGATTACAAGAAGAGCTAAAAATGCACGTCAGAGAACATTACTGACTGAGCCATTTCACGGCGGCGGCGATCCATGCCCCTTCGCGACCGATGTCGTCGGCTTCAAATCCCGCGAGCACGTCGTGCGCGACTCCGCAGTCGGCGAGGTGCTCAGCGAACTCCTCAAGCTCTGCGCGAGTTTTGTTCCCCGGCAGCAGCGCCACTCGCGCGCGCGGATGTGAGTTCAACTGTTCAAGCGTCCACGGGTCTTCGACGAGATGACCGGCGGCGTAGGGTGCGTAATCGCTATCATTTGGGAAGGCGACGTCAAACGAACCCCATCGAGCGCCGCGTTCGAGCGGCTCAGCGCCCCACTCACGTTCGATGCTCTTGTACCCAGCTAAAACCGGCGCATCTGCCGCTACGACGCGATCAAACGTCAACGGGTATCGCAACAACGTTGTCAATGCCCCATATCCACCAGTACCGTAGCCTAATAACGACATCGACCCGACGTTGTGCGCCGCTCTAAAGTGCGGTAACACAACCTTCATCAAATAACTTTCATGATTGCTCGTCGCCGAATCGTTCAACCACGTCGGAGTGTTGAACACAACTTCTACTAAAATAACTTGGCATTCGTCGTTCCACTTTGTTTTCGCGATGCTCGCACTGAGACTCGCCTTACCGTCCCGCGGCCCGAACCCCGCTTCGCCCGGGACGCACACCACGCACGGGTACGGCTCTGCGCGCTTCGCATCGTACCCTTTCGGAAGTGTCACTCGGTACCGACCGGGCGCAGCGACTTTACTTTGCGGGTCATACGCGTAGGATGCGGGAAAATTCACGTGGTATTCCTCAAGTACGTCAAATCTGTGTTTACATGAAAAAGCGCAATCACTGTCAGTCTTCGCGCGACTCGCTTTACACCTCATGCTCACGTTGTGCACATCCTCTCGCATCGCACGGCATACGGTATTGACGAAAACATACCTTGAATACTCCTCGCTCTCCTCGTACACGTGCACTTGTCGACTGTTGGAGTTCCCGGGGACGAAGTCTGTGCTGTCCTGTGCGGCGCTTTGAGCCGCCACTTGCATTAGTGAGCTACGGCGTAACGCGCGCGCGTGCGGCGCGCGAACGCTCACTCGCGCGGTCGAGGTGATGGAACACGCGTACATTATGGCTTGAGGGGCACTTGCCGAGGGTTCGAGCACCGCCGACGCGTGCGGGGGTGTGGGGCGCGGCCGCCGAGGGTTTAACATGACGCAAGCGAGCGTTCCAATTACAAGGCGTAGTTTACATTGAGAATAACGATCGTCGGCGACTGCTCGGTGCAGCGGCAATCACGTCGTCATCCGTGCTCGCGACGATGACGGTGTCGACGCCCGAATCGGCGTTGGCGGGGTCCGCATTGGCCCCGCGCGGAACGATGGCGAGGATGAATTTGCCGTCTGGCGACGCTTCGACGCGATTCACGCCTGATAACGCGTCACTGGCGAGTTTATCCTTGACTACTGGACGTTCGACGTCACGAACATCGACAACGACGATTGCGCCGGCGTCGCTGGCGGCGATGTACGCGTCATCGCCGAAGACGCTCACATCAGACGCGCCTCGCAAGTCTTCGTGCGCGTGCGGCGACCAATCCAACCAATCTTCGCGATCACCACCAGCGTGCATGCCGACGATGAATTGCGGGGCGCCAAATTCACTAGAGTCCAATATCGATAGCGTACCGCCTTTCATTTGCGACGAAACAACGTAGGTGTACGTTCGAGACTTTCCGTCATCCACGCCGACGCACGAACCCACCGCTCCGGCTAACCGACTATCCTTCACGCTCCCGACTAATTGTAGCGTCCCAGCTTCGCTATACTTTAGCGTCGTCACTCTTCGCGACGTTCCACTCGTCACGCGAATCGTCTGTCGATCAACGACGCCTTTGGTGACTTCGCGGACGCTGCTGAGCTGGTAGTTACCGCGCGCCTCGGGCGCGCGCTTCTCGTGCACGTCTAGAGATACCGCAACCACGCGCGAGTGAACCTCTGCAGCGACGAACGCCAAACTACGATCTACGACAACCACTGAATGCGCTCCAGCGATGCGCTTTTCGTTTGCGAGCGTAAATAGACGCTTTGCGCGCGTCGGTTCAACGCCGTACGTCGCAAACGTGTTTGAACCCGCGCACACAATCGCCAAGCGCGTCGCACTCGACCACACCGACGTGGTGTTCGCTTTGTATAACGACAGTGCATCACATGGTCCAATGTCCGAGAGATCGTCCAACGGAGTCACGCTCGGCGTCCCGCGCAAGGTGATGGCGGAGAGGGTGTTCGTGCCCAGGACGTAGGCGACGTCGCCGCCGTCGTACGCAAAGGCGCGCGCATCAACCGCGAGCGCAGGTCCAATTTGCGTCAACGGCGCTGCGCTAGATGCGCGAAACGTCCACGCAAGCGCGCACGCGAAGATATAGTATGCCGTCGTCATCTGCGTCATGGTGTGGAGGTTCATCTGAAAACTGAAAACGAGGTTCAACTGAAAAAATAACAACTCTGTTGAATAATAACCGACACGCGCGCTTTCAGTGTCGCAATCATGATAACGCCACAGCGCGATCGACGGACGAATTTACGCATCCCGGCGCATTTTTCGAACGAGATTGGGCTCTGTGTAGTTCACGCGCACCCCTCGCGAGGGCCGCGATGCGTCCCGCCGCGGCGGCGAAGCTTTCCAAATTTGTGGCTTTGACGCCGGTAACGCGGCGACGATATCCTTTGGTGACGATACCGGCGCGCGTTCGGGCGAGAGCGTGCACACATGGTCGATCGGTGTCTTAACGTCTGCACTGCTCTCACTCGTACCGGTGCTTGACGGCGACGACGGCTTCGACGAAGCCGTCGAAGCCGAAGCCGAAGTCAAATCGAGGCCTGGCGAACGCGGATCGTCGTCGCTCAGCGTCGTCGTCGCAGCCGTCCCATGCGAATCCTCCGAACGACTCGTATGACTGGTGCGTTCGCACACTTCAACGTCTTCGCGTCGTAGTTTCACCTTGAGGCTCGGTTCAGCGTAATTAATCTGTTTCAACGCGTGTCGCGCTCGAAGCGCTCGAATCGCAATCGATCCCGTCGGCGAACCGCGAATCGCAATCTCTTCCGACTTCACCTTGACTTCTCTCGCTCGAGCATCGCGCACCGCGTCACGCACGCGCTGTGCATGCAAATCCACTTCCACCGCGCGAAGAGCGCGTAAAATCTCCGCCGCATCAATCATCCTAAAGTCATCGTCCGCGTCCGAATCGGCGCGCACGTCCAATGTCTCCGTCTCCATCATCGTCGCCTTCCCACTCGTCGACCGCCGCCGCTCGCGCCCACGCCCATTCGCGAGCTCGCATTCCAACGCCCTCACGCGCGCGCGTAACGCCCCAACCTCGCGCGTCGTCGCATCTAAAGCCGCGCGCGTCGTCTCCAGCGCGCGCGTCGCGTCGCGCTCCGCGAGTGCCCACAACACCTTCTCCCCCTCGAATTGTCGTCGAACCACGACGAGCGCCGCGGCGAGCGCGCGCTCAGACGCCACCGCCGCATCCGCGCGCGCATTCGCGGCGTTCGACGACGCGCGAAGCTGTGCGAACGACGCGCATCGGCGCGTTGGCGTCGTCAGTCATCCACGTCGCGGTGCACAGATTCGTTCGCATCGTCGTCGCACCTGCGTGTTCGCCTTGGCGAGCTCGGCGTTGACGGCGGCGAAGCGCGCGGTGAGGGTTTTAGACGGCGTCTTCGCGCGCGCCGCGTCCGTGGGCATCGCGCGCGCGAGTGTGGAGGCGCGAATGCGCGACGTGGGCACAGGCGATGCGTGATCGACATTCGGCATTCGTACGCGCGCGCGTACGCGAGCGACGGACGCGACGGACGCGACGGACGCGTGGCGATTACCCGGTGACGCGACTTTCGGCGCGTGAGTGCGCACGCGACGGCGTTTGCTTCGCGCACGGGGCGTCGTGGTCGTAGAGATTAGCGATGGATAGAGCGATGACGATGGCATCGCGACTCACGCCGGCGTCGGTATCGTCGTCGTCGACGCGCGTCGTCGCACGTTCGGGTCGTCGTCCGGCGCACCTCTCACGCACGCCACGGGTGACGCGCGTCAAGGGCGCCAAAGGCGATGACGACGCGCGGCAAGGCGCACAAGATGGGAAACGGGATTGGGACGGCGCGTGGGACGCGTTCAAGCGCGATTTTGTCGGCTCGGATGCGAAAATGCCGAGCGATTACGTCGATATGAGCTTTAAATCGAGCAGGTGCGATTGTCTTACAACATCTCACACGCACTCGCGCGCGTGAACGCACTCGAGAGACTGACGACATGGTCGTACGCACGCAGACGCGCGCCCGACGCCGACGCCAAGGATCGCATTCGCGCCGACGAAGATTTAGTCTTAAACTGGTGGACATCCCCCAAATTCGCCGTCGCGGGCGTCGGTGCGGCGGCTTTACTTTTATTCTTATTCGTCGTCGTCATTGGACCGCCGCCGAGCGATGGACGATGCACTTTACCGTGGTGTTGAAGACGTCGGACGAGCCCGCGCCCAGCCGACGACCGCGCGCTCTTACGCGTCTCGCGCGTCTTCCACCGCGTCTCGCGCCGCGAACGCGCGTCCAGTGCCTGCAGGCGAACGTTACGCGCATCGCCGCGCGCGTTCCCGTGCGCTGTCGCCCCCCGACGCCTCGCGCGCGCGCGCACGCCGTCGTACAACCGACGCCGTTGGTGTGCCACGTCAGATTCAACAACCGCTCCCGCGAAATATCTTCTCGTAGTTTAATACCACAACCCTCTATTTATGTTTACGATTTCCCACGACGCGCACTTTTCGCCCATGTCGTCGCATCGCCGTCGCGCGCATCGCCGCATACGACGCCGCGCGACGTCGCTCGATCGCATCGCGCGCGCGACGCGCATTCGAGCGTTTTTCGCGCATCGCATTCACCGCTCGATAGGCTCGGCGTAAAGCGCGGGGCGACGCGAGACGCGCGAACGCGGGGCGAGGGGCGATTAGGTAATCGGTCACGGTGCCGGTGGGTTGACGATTTCGAGCACTTTGTGCGCCGTGGACGACGCGTTCGCGTGACGTCAGTGCCTTTGCGCGTCGCGAACGACGCATACGTGTAAGGGCTACGCGTGGTGCGCGCGTGGGGCGAGTGCAGGCGCGAGCGTGGCGCGGGACGGTGGGTAATCAGTGGACATGATGCACGCGCGAGACCGCGTCGGTAGAGACGCGAGCGCGGACGCGCGCGACCGCGGATCGACGAGGAGTTCGTCTGCGCGGTCGAGTAAGACATTGAAGGCATCACCGTCTGAGAGTGAAGTGGGTGATAGAGCGCGAGAGGATGATGATGGTGGTGGTGGTGGTGATGGACCGCAAGGGAGCGACGGCGGGAGTAAATCGCCGAGCGAGAATGAGTCCGAGGCGTCGGGCAAGTCGCGAAACGTTTCGGTGAAAGATTTGGTGACGAATTTGAAGGCACAGGCGCGTAGACATGATTCGAGAACGTCGCCGTATCGCGGTGTATCGTTATTGCGTCAAACTGGAAAATATCACGCGCAAATTAACGTGCAAAGGAAACAGATTCATTTGGGTTTCTTTTTCAGCGAGGAGGAGGCGGCGCGAGCGTACGACAGGGCGGCGATATTCAAAGCTTCCGTGGAAGGTGGAGTGATATGTACGAATATGGATATCAATGAGTACAGAGATGAGATCCCAGCCTTGCAGAGCATGACACAACCCGAGCTTTTACAAATGTTGCACGCGATGAAGTTGAAATCAAACGAAAAGCAAGCGCCGCCGTCGCCGCGCAAAATGCCAAAAGCACCGGCGCGGACGAGTACAAACGCCAAGATGGAACGTAAGGCAGGAGTCGTGCTTCCTCCACCACCTCCAGCGATGAAAATTGAAAAACGTTCATCTGGAAGTAGTCCATCGAGCTCGACGCAAGACGTCGGGAGCCCGAGGTTTGATGCCTTGAGCACGGCGGTGTCAAAGTTTTCTGACGATTCCATCGATTTTCACCCATGTCCCGTACCCGCGGTCGTCGATTTGCATTTAAGCAAACGTCGCCGTACACGAATTCAGCCGCAACAAGCGCCCGCCATGGCGTGAGCGAAACTATGATCTGTACCGTACAAAATTTTTTGTCTCTCAACCTTGTACAACTGCTTTTTTTCTTGAAACGTTATCTTGACACGATCAATACCGTGTAGCGAGCCCCGTACGACCGGCGCGCGTGTATCATTTGCCGCCGGCGTCGAACCAAGCCTAGGACGAAGCGTCAGTCTTCATCATGTTATATTTATACGCATCGTCAAAAAATTTCACTTTATTACAACACGCGGCTACTCGACCAGGATGGTTACTTTTTCCCTTTCTTTGTCGCTTTCCCCGACACTTTTCCCGCGACTCCGGCGCGTTTTTTTGCACCACTACTTTTCCCCGCTTTCCCCTTGCCCTCATCGCCGTCGTCTTTGTCGTCATCATCGTCAACCTTTTCGAGCGCCGCCCGTAACAACGTCGTGGCGCGTTCCGCCCCATCCTTCCCACCACCCGCGCGAATCATCCGCCCTGCCGCGCGCACATCAACCTTAGCCTTCCGAACACCCACGTGTGCCCCAATCTCGCCGTCACCCACGCGTGCGCGCACGTCTTCAATCTTTTTCGCGTACGCCTCCACCCGAGCCGCCTCCTTCGCGCACGCGTGCGCCCCCGGCTCCACCCCCAACGTCTTCAAATACAGCGCAAACAACGCCGTCATCGCGCGAGCAGCTTCAAGATGCACCAATGCACGCTCCAATGGACGGAGTTTACGCTCCACCGCGCGCCGATCGGCGTCAGTAAACGGTTCGAGCGCGCGCTCCATCGACGCAATCGCCTTCTTGCACGCATCTAACGCGTCAACCGCGCTCGGTGGAAGCGCGCTCGCGTCCGCGGCGGCGGGTGCCATCGCGTGCGATGTGGTCTCGGTCTCGCTCGCGGCGTCGCGGGCGCGGGCGTGCGCGGGTGGCGACGCGCGGCGGCGGTGCGTTGTGGCGGCGGCCTATTAAAAGACAAACGCGACAGACGCCGACGCACGGGACGCGACTCGCGCCACCGCCGCCGCCGACACCGACACCGACGCGCAGGGCGGACGCGCGCGCCGTGAACGTCGACCGCCGTCGTCGTGCGCCAGCCACCGCCGCCGCCGCCGTCGTCGTCGCCGTCGCCGTCGTTGGATAAAGCGAACGATGACGTCGCCGCATGTCACGGCACGAAAACTCGTCGGGCACGCCAATTTCGTGCGCTCAAACCCGTGCAGCGACGCGTTCGAGGTGAAGAGGTTTCATCACATCGAATTCTTCGCGGGTGACGCCACGAACGCGGCGTCGAGGTTCGGGGTGGGGCTCGGCATGGGGTTGGCGTGTAAGAGCGACGCGTCGACGGGGAACGGCGCGTTCGCGTCGTACGTGATGAAATCGAACGATTTGGTGTTTGCGTTTACGGCACCGTATGATGTGAAGGATGAGTTTGACGTGCGCGCGCGGGGAGGGGATTCGGTGGCGCATCCGGGGCACACGTGTGCGCAGTTGAGAGAATTTTTTGAGACGCACGGATTTGGCGCGCGCGCCGTCGGGTTGGAAGTGAGCGACGCTCGAGTGGCGTTTGAAGAGTCCGTGAAGCGTGGCGCGCGCGCGGTGTTAGCGCCGGTTGAGCTCAAGCATACCAAGGATGATGGGTGCGTGAAAGGTGGGCAGATTATTTCCGAAGTTGAATTGTACGGGGACGTCGTGCTTCGATTTGTGAGCGCCGTGGACGGCTTCGACGGAGACTATTTATGCAACTACGTCGCCGTGCGCGATGTGCCAGAGGTTTCTTACGGGTTGCAGCGTCTCGATCACGCCGTCGGGAACGTGCATGAGCTGTTGAAGACGGTGGATTACATTGCCAACTTTACTGGCTTTCACGAATTCGCCGAGTTTACCGCCGAAGACATTGGCACCATCGACAGCGGGTTGAACAGCATGGTTCTCGCGAACAACAACGAGTTTGTGTTGCTTCCAGTGAACGAACCCACATTTGGTACGAAGCGTAAGAGTCAAATCCAAACGTACCTTGAGCAAAACAACGGACCGGGATTGCAGCATTTGGCGCTCAAGACGAATGATATTTTTGCCACGGTGCGCGAGATGCGCAAGTATTCCTTCATGCGAGGCGGTTTCGATTTTCAAGCGCCTGCGAGCGATGGATACTACCAAACACTCAAAGACCGAATTGGTGACGCGTTGACAGATAAAGAGTACGCCCTGGTCGAAGAGCTTGGGTTGCTCGTGGACAGGGATGATCAAGGCGTGCTGATTCAAGTGTTCACCAAGCCCGTTTCGGACCGGCCGACTATATTTTTAGAAATTATTCAACGCGTAGGCTGCATGCGCAGCAAAGAAAACTCAGAGGAGAAAGAGCAAGCTGCCGGGTGCGGCGGCTTTGGTAAAGGTAACTTTACGGAGCTCTTCAAATCGATCGAAGCGTACGAGAAAACGCTCGAGCTCTAGTCGCCGCCCGCGTTGTTGTTGAGTGTCAATACACACAAGTCATTCATATTTGCATTTCATCATCGTCAATATCGCTAAAAGCTACTGGACATCATCAAATGAACGCGAACGGGTTATCTTGCGAGTACTGTGTTGGCGCCACAGGTGCTGGTGCGGGTGCTGGTGGCATCGGCATTCCCGTCGCAGGATTCAACTGCACCGCCGCGGCGCTCGGCGGTGGAGAGTCAACCGGCGCAAACGCGAACGAGTCGCCCGCAGCATGCACTTTCATATCCTCGAACATGATCGCTTGGTGATAATCCACCGCTGGCGCCATCGATGGTGGTTGCGACGCCGGCATTGGGAAACCCATTGGTCCGAGGTTAACTGCAGGCGTCGGCGCCGGAGGAGCTATGGTCTTCTGTTCTGGAGCCAGTGGCGGTTGAGGCACAGCAGGTTCAGGCGCAAACGGTTGAGATACAACCGGTACATGCGCTGCTTGCACTGGCTGCGGCATCGCTGGTGCTGGTTGCGGAGGTTGTTGACTAGGAACGACAGGCTTAATACCCGTCAAAGCGCCAAAGGACTCAAATGGATCTGGAGGCGCCGGCGCTTGCTCCACCACTTGTTGCGGTGGTTGTTGCGGCACTGCCATGCCCGGCATCTGCATTCCCGGCATCTGCATTCCCGGCATCTGCATTTGCGGCGGCATTCCTGGCATTTGCATTTGTTGCGGCATTTGCATACCCGGCATTTGCATTTGTTGCGGCATTTGCATACCCGGCATTTGCATNTGTTGCGGCATTTGCATACCCGGCATTTGCATATGTTGCGGCATTTGCATATGTTGAGGCATGTGCATACCCGGCATTTGCATTTGTTGCGGCGTGTGCGTTTGTTGTGGTATTTGCATTTGCTGTGGCATGTGCGCGTGCTGTGGCATGTGAGCGTGCGCTTGCGGCGGCGGCGCTTGTGGCGGGGGCGGCGTAATCGTCCAGAAGTCTTCCTCTAAAGGCGCGCGCGTTGTAGGCCCCGCTGGCGCCGCCTGCTCTACTGCTGGCATCTCTTTAACTGGTGTTTCTATCGTCAATCCACCGAATAAGTCGGCTTGTTGAGTCGGTGGTGCCGTCCCTGGTTGGGCTACTGGTGCTTGCGCCGCGTACGCCGAGCGCGGTGGAGCGGGCGGTGGAGCGAAGAACCCGCCCGTAGTAGTCACCGTGGCCGGCGCACTTGCCGGCGGTGGAATGTTGAACTGTACCGGCGGTGCAGCTGGTTGCGGCGGTGCATCGAACGAGCTCCAATCTGAGCCCCCAAACGCCGGAGGTGGAGCGTGTTGTTGCTGCTGCGGCGCCGCGGACGGTGTCGGCGAGTCGAACAACCCTCCGAACAAATCCGGCGCTGAAGTCGTCGCCAACGCAGGCACCGCCGTCGGTCTCGCCGTGCTCACCGCTGCCGGCGCCCCTTGATCGATGTGATACTTCTTCTCCGCGAAGACTTGTTTAATAAACGCCTTGCACCTCACCACGTCGCCGCACGTCGGCAACGGATAGCTAGGATCCCATGCAGCTAAATACGTTCGACGCGCCTCATCATTTCCTTTCCTACGCAAAATCTCCACTTCCTCACTCGTAAACGTCGACGCACTGATGCTCTTGATTCTAAAATTAAAGTCTCGCCTGCGCTCGCAAAGTGTTTTTGTTTTCTCAGTCAGTCGTCGGAAAAGGTACGTGCACGAAACCCACTCGCGCTTCACGCCAACGCCACGCTCGTTCGACGCGAGCACACCGCGCACACGACGACTAGAAACGTACAATATTCCAGAACACCGCGTGCAGACAAATATACCCAAAGGAACGCACACCGAGCGCGGTGCCTACGCGAAACGTCGACGACGCCGTCAGTCATCTCAACATAATCACTCCACGCATCGCGCGCGCGTCGTTTCCCGCGCTCTACACCGACGACACAGACCACGCGACGTGCAAACGCTCCATGTATTCGCGCGCTCGCGCACGTACGAGTGATCCAGGGCCGGTGCACGTGACGCATTGTTTATTCCCTGGTAAACGGCTCAAGTCGGTCAACGCCTGTTCATTCTTATCGCGTTGCATCGCGCGCGCGCGAGGTTGAGACGCGTGATGTGCGCGTCGAGGCGGCCGTCGCGATCGTCGCGCGCTCGTGTGCGTGCGATGCCACGGGCCTGCGCGAGGTCACCTCTGCGGGCTTGAATCACGAGATTTCGCCTCTGAGAACATTTTTTTACACTGGATTACAACGAGCTATTACGTCGTCCGATTTTGGGCTACTATTCGTACATTCAGAGTAATACATGTCTGTCTAAAACACTAAAAGGCTATATTATTAGTCTTCTTCGTCAAAGTATCTATCCTCGGCATCGCGTTCGATCTCTTTGGCCCAGTGGTCGTCGAGCGAGGCGTCGGCGTCCACGCGGGCGTAATCGAAACCTTCGTCTTCGCCCGCTAAAAATCGTTCACGCATCACGCGCTCGAAATCAGCCATGCGCTGAGCGTACTCGTGTTGCGAGAGGTATGCGGTGGATGTACCCTCCGAGGCGCGATAGTCGTCGATATCAAGCACGAACGTCGAGCGCTCTCGCGTCTCTTCGGCTTCCGCGTCCTCGTCGACGCGCTTCGGCGACGCCGATGCGTGCGGAGCGTCGTCATTCGACCCACCATCGCGCGTATCGACGTCCCACCCTTCAAACATCGCCCTACGCCACGCTTCTTCGCTCACGCGTCCGTCGCTCGACGCCACCGAACGCAAAGACGCGCCAAACGCGCGTCCGCCGCCAAACGCCGCCCCAAACGTCCCGCGCCCACCCTCGTCCACACCTCTCGCGTGCATCACCAAACCCTCAGCCTCTCTCGCGCGCGTCACAATCTCCCGAAACTCTCTCGCGTCCTCGCGCGCTAATATCGCCCCAGACACCGTCGCGCGCTCGCCCACGTCGTCATCAACATCATCATCGTCTTGATGCACCTCATCATCATCCTCGCGTCGCGCGTACACGCCCACCATGGTATCAAACAACCCCGGCGCGCGGCGTCGCATCGCACGCGATGCGAAATACCCGTCGCCATCCAGCGCGCGCGCCATGTGCGCGTGACGACGGTTACGAGGCGTCGACATCGACCCGCGCGCTGATGTGTGACGCAACGGTTTTGGGTTGACGAGTCATGTATTGGTCAGAGTCCCACGACCGATAAGTTGTAACGAATAGTAAGAGTCCGTATATCCTAAGAGTACCGACATTTTATAACCACTGCACGCGCGTCGCTCGTCGACGTATTGAGCTAGGCAAACGGGGGACTTATTCCCGAGGGGTGACGCGAAGTTACCGCGGGGTGAGGACGTTTGGCCTTTGGAGGCTTAAATATTGCGAGGCGAGTGGAGGGGCGGCCGATCACCCTCTGAGTCCCTCGTTTTGGAGTCATGATTGGTCAATCGGACCCATGCGACATTCAAACGATGCGACGCGTGCGCGCTGAGCTGTCCGTCGTCAGAGTTTCGCGCGCGCGCGAACGCACGAGCGCGCGAGTCTCGAACGGCGATCGCGTCGAACGCGGGACGTGCATTTCACGCGCGGTATCGTCGTCGTCGGCGGTGCGTGCGTGCGTGCGCGGGCGGTGACGGTGACGGTGCGGACGTGGCATCGATTTTGGATTTGAATTTGAATCGCGATTCAAAGCGCATCGTCGTTCGTGAGCGATGTCGACGATGTCTGGCGCGCTCGTGCCTCGCGCGCAGTCTGCGCACGGTTCGATTGATCGCATCGAGGTGGAGAATTTTAAGTCGTACAAGGGTGCGCATACGATTGGGCCATTTAAAAAGTTTACGTCGGTGATTGGGCCCAACGGGAGCGGCAAGTCAAACTTGATGGATGCGATCTCGTTCGTGTTGGGCGTGCGAAGTTCGCAATTACGTGGGACGACGTTTAAGGATTTGATATATACGGTGGATTTGGCCGATGCGAGTGAGTCGAGACGGACGGCGCGGGTGACGTTGGCGTACGTGCCGGAGGGGGAGGGGGAGATTTTGTTTACGCGCGTGATCGAAGCGAGCGGCGCGACGCGATTTGAAGTGAATAACGTGCGCATGACTGCGGAAGAATACAACGAGCGCTTGAAGTCGTATGGAATTTTGGTCAAGGCGCGTAACTTTTTGGTTTACCAAGGCGATATCGAGGCTGTTGCGGCGAAATCGCCCAAGGAGTTGACGACGTTGATTGAACAAATTTCTGGTTCCGATGAATACGCCGAGCGTTATGCGGAGAGCGAACGCGCCAAGCAGCGTGCGGAAGACGAAGCGCACACAAGTTTCACGAAGAAAAAGACATTGATGACTCAGAAGAAGCAAATGCGCGAGCAGAAGGAGGAGGCTGAGCGTCACTTGGCGCTCGTCGAACGCGTCAACGACATGAAGGTTGAGAGCACGCTGTTCAAGCTTTATCACATCGACGGCGACATTGAGCGCATGCGTGAAGAAGTCAAGAATGTTCAAGATCAACGCGATGAAAATAGCGCCGCAAATGTTGCGTCTACAAAAGAATATGATGAGAAACGCTTAGAAAAAGCCAACAAGACAAAGACGGCGTTGACGCTCGATCGGAAAATTATCAAGCTCAAAGCGGAGATTGAGAACCATGCGCCGCGCACGAACCAGATCAAAGAAGAAAAGCTTCGCGCGCAAAAGAAGATTGAAGCCAGTAATGTTCAGCTCACCAAGCTCAAACGCGATGCCGCGACGCAGGCTGAGGAGATTGCCAAGATGGAGAAACATTTGTTGAATATCGACGACGCCGAGAAGATTTTTGACGCGGAACAACAAAAGCGTTCGGCGCAAGACAAGAAGTTTGAACTCACACCAGAACAGCAAGCGGAATACAATGCGAAGAAAATTCAATCTGGGACGGCGACGTACAAGTTGAAGACGGAACGCGATGCCCTCGCCGCGCAGCTTACTGCGGATGAGGAAACCGCGTCGCGTTTGTCGAGCAAGTGTACTGAGCTTGAGTCTCGCCTTTCGTTCTTGCAAGAACAAGAGGATCGCGGTGCTGATCGTTTGTCATCTCTCAAGGAAAACACGAAGAAGAACTCGTCTATGCTCATCGATATCGAAAAGAAGCTCAAGGGATTTGTCGAGGAGAAGCGCACGCTCCGAAGCCGACAAGATTTGTACAAGGAGAAGATTGAAGTTTTGAATGGCAAGCTTCGTGAAGCCAAGGCTGACCGCAAGCAAAACGAACGTGAAGCTAAATCACTCGAGGCAATTGCGTCGATGAAGCGTTTGTTTCCTGGTGTGCACGGTCGACTCACGGAGCTCATCAAGGTGAGTCAAAAGAAGTACGAACTCGCTGTCATCACCGTCCTCGGGCGCGAGGCTGACGCCGTGGTTGTCGAGGATGCAAAAACTGCGCAACTTTGCATTCAATTGTTGAAAGAGCAGCGTATCTCGCCCATGCAGTTCATTCCGTTGAAGGAGATCAGGGTGCAAGCAATCAATGAGCGTTTGCGCCACCTCGGCGGTTCGGCGCGCTTGTGCGTCGACGTTCTTCAATTCGACAAGTCTCATGAACGGGCCATTTTGTTCGCGTGCTCTGATACCGTCGTTTGTGACACGCACGCGGAAGCGAAAAAGTTGGCGTTCGGAGGTCAGCAGCGTCTCAAGTGCGTCTCTTTGGATGGTACCTTGGTTGACAAGAATGGCCGTCTCACCGGCGGTTCGTCGACTGGCTTGTCCGAAAAGGCGAATCGTTTCAGCCGCGTGGATATTGAAAACGCTCGCCAAGAAAAGATGAAACTCGAAGATGAACTCAACGCGATGAAAAATTTGACAACGTTAATGCTTGAAGAACAAGAATGCCTCGATTCGAAGACGAGCCTTGAAAAGGACATTCAGTTTACGGAAGCGGATATGAAGGTGATGAAAGATAAGCTCGACAAATTGAGTCGCGACAAGGACGTGATTGTCAAGTCTCTCAGCGAAGCAAAGCCCGAACTTGAGGCGGCTAAGAAGGCGAGCAAGGAGGGTGCGAGTGCCGTCGCGGCACTCGACGAGCAAATTCACGCCGTCGTGGATGAAATCTACGCGTCGTTTGCTGCCAGTCTCAATATTGCCAACATTCGCGTGTATGAGCACGAACACTTGAGACGCAAGCAAAAGCAAGCTGAGGAGAAGAGTAAGTTTGCCTCGCAGCGTTCTAAGTGGAAGGAGCAGTTGAACTATGAAAAGAGCCGAGACACAGTTGCGCCAATCAAGGCTACAGCAGCGCTGATTGCCAAGTATGAAAAAGAGCTCGTCGATCTCGAGAGCTCGTCTGCAAACACCGCCAAGGAGCTCGATGAGTCTAAGAACAAACTTCTTGAGATGGAAGCCGAGCAAAAGCAAGCCAAGGCGCAAGCGAATTCGCTCGAAACTGATCTCATCGTGTTGAAGGAGAAGACGTCGGCGGCAAACACTGAAATTGCTCGACTTGACAAGTTGATTTCTTCGGCCCAGAACGCTATTGACGCGCAAAGTATCATTCGCAGCGATCTCATTACTTCTGCTCAGATGGAACAATTGGAACTTCCTCGCGTGCTCGCGATTGGTGATGGTGGACGTTCCACAGCGGCGTTACCAGATCCCGACGCGATGGATGTTGATGAAGCAACGACGTCAGCCGCAAACGCGAACGTTGTTCTCGATTACTCTAGCTTGCCGAGTGAATTACGTCATGTCCTGAAGTCGGAACGTGAACGCGTTGCAAACGAACTTCTCATCAAGATTGAGGAATTGTCTGTCGAGCTCGCGCGACTCGAGCCCAACATGAAGGCGCTCGAGCAGTATGAGACTCTCAAAGAGAAGGAGCGTGTACAAACTCAAGAGCTCGAGGCTGCGAAGGATCGCGTTAAGGAAGCAACCGACTCGTTCGAAGAAATTCGTCAAACCCGTCGTAATATCTTCGTCGATGCTTTCCAGCACATCGCGGCGTCCATCGACGTCTTGTACAAGGAATTGACGCAAAGCTCGAGCCATCCCCTCGGCGGGCAAGCGTACTTGAGCCTCGAAAATTCCGAAGACCCATTCCTTGCCGGGGTGAATTACACTGCAATGCCGCCCACGAAACGTTTCCGCGACATGGACCAGCTTTCCGGTGGTGAGAAGACCATCGCCGCGGTTGCGCTTTTGTTTGCTATTCACTCGTATCGCAGCTCGCCGTTCTTTGTCCTCGACGAAGTTGATGCAGCGCTCGACAAGGTGAACGTCGAAAAGCTCGCAAGTTTCATGGCGAACCGTTCGCACGGTCACAATGGCGCCAAGGGTGTTCAGTCGATTGTTATTTCTTTGAAGGATTACTTTTATGACAAGGCGGATGCGCTCGTCGGCGTCACGCGCGACGTGTCGCAAGCGTGCTCAAAAGTACTCACCTTTGATTTGACTCAATACGATTAGATGAAACACTGTAGATGACGAGTACAATCGTGCTGACGGTGCAATGACGACGATTATGATGACTTAGCGACCGAAAAGGTACCATATGATAGATACGCCCCATGTTACATAAAGACTGATACTAGATTTGACGCGCTCAATCACCCGTCGCGTGTCATTCACGACGCGGGCCGCACCCTATTACTCAACTTAACATACAACTTTAAAATCCAGGCGTTCGCACGAGTTGAATCGTGTTCCCGTCGTCGTCGTCGTCGTCAGAAGTCAACCTATACATGAGATAGGCAATCGTCAGCCCAAACGCCATCACCACCGCCCCTTGCAACGCGAGCGGAATCGCCTTCCGCTTGCGCTCAGGATTCAATAACCCTGCGTACGTACGTTCCACGACCATGCGTGAGATCAACGTCAGTATTCCATCGCCTCGCGCGGCGCGGCGCTTAAAAAGATCACGCGAACGAGCGCACACAAAAATGCAAATGGCATTCAGCCTCCACCCGTCGCCATCGTCCCCGCCGTCGTCGATCGCGACGCGCAAACATCGACACCACGCGTACCTTGGTCTTCACTCGGGCGCGCGCCGTATGAAGACATGGCGTGCGCGTGCGCGTGAGTGGCGCTTTACTGATGTTTTTGGTGTTCACCACAGCGTCACATCGCGACGATGTCGACTTCGACGCAATGACCGCGCCCGTGGACATCCCAGGCTACACCTATCGCGACGGGCGATATTTCCGCACCGTGCGCTCGCACGAACGCGCGTACTTGGTGCCCGAAGCCATCGCGGCGACGACGAATCGAGCCGCAGATGACGTTGACGTCGACGAAGACGAATCATCGGTGACGATTCGACGACCACACGTGGCGGCGCTGGCGCTGGATTTCTCGCGGTGCGCGCCCTTTGCGTCGCATCGGGCGAAAGTTCTCGCGCGTGAGTTGTCTCGCGCGGCGCTCGTGGAGGCGTTCGCGGGAATCTCGCTGGCGGGGCGCGCGAGAGCGGTGAACGCGCTCCCGACGGCTCCGGCGGCGTTCGCGCGCGAGGAAGCGTGGCAAACAAAGTTTATGCACGTCGAGCCTTTCCGAGCGCGAGATGGATCGCGTATGATGGCTATCGTGCGTAATTCAGTGGCGAGTTTGAATGAAGTGCGCGAAGATGGCTTTGGGGCGACGACGTTGGTGGCGGCGTCGCCCGCGCCGGCGAGCGGACCGGCGAGCGGACGTCCGATGCCGGCGTGCAAAGCCATCGGCGATGGGAGCGACGGGTTGATATGTGCGAATTGGTGCGGCGTGGGCGGTGAGCGAGGTGGGATTTCGTTCCAAGCGTATGGTGACGTTTCGAAGTCGTGCACGTTTGTCTCGGCGATGGATTGCGTTGAGGACGTGTGCCGCGCGGGCTTCAATGTGGATGACGTGTATTGTTCTGGATCTCACGGTGTCGCGCGCGTGATTGAGTCGAATGGCTCCAGTTATGCGTCGCCAAGTAAGCGCACGCGCATGGATGCGATGAGCTCTCAGAGCTATCGCGCGGAGACGGTGTTGCACAAGAATGTGCTGAAATCGGATGTGTTCGCCATCGACGTCGACGAGTGGACGCCAAAGGTGTTGACTCTCGGCACGCGGTCGGGGAAAATTGTCGAATTCGATATGCGCGTGGGCAAGGGCATCGAAGCGTGCACGCAAGTGGCGCATTTAACGCAAGAGAACATATATCAAGTGAAGAAATTGCCGCCGCATCGAGCGTCTGGCATTTTATTTTCCTCAAGCGCCGGTCGATATCGCGTCGACCCGCGCACGCACCGCGTGGAAACGATTGCTACGAAACGCAACTCGTTTTCAAGAACCGCCATGGGGTTTGCGGATGACTTCTTTTCGAGTAAAATGGGATTTTGCGACGATTTTTTCTCGTACGCCGTGGGAAAAAATGTCTTTTCTCGCGACTATGGAGAGTTGAAAGTGCCGCTGGTGCATTCCATAAAGTTGCACCCCATCGTGCGGTCTTCAGACTTCGCCGAACGCAACATCGCCATCGGTTGCGAAATCGACGACCGCGGAGAGCCAAATATTTGGGCGCTGAATGAAAATGGATTCGCGCGCTTTTCCAACGTCGACAAGGAGACGCCGTTGACGCAAGTCGGCGTCGACGATGAGTGGTGCATTCCTTTCCTCACTCAATAGTATTAGTACGTAGCGAATTATAGGTACCGATAGGACTTTAGAATGTCTAGTTGGCTGTGTTGTTAAAATATCGTCTATTTTTTCTTGTTAAACAATCCTTGCACGCCCTCTCTGAAGAAGCCCACGCCCTTGTTTACGGGCGATTTCGCCGCCATCGAGTTGTACAACGCCGCCTCTATATCCGATTGCTGCGGACGACGTTGCATCGCTCCAACCTGATCAAACTTCGCGCCTTCTTTCACCATGATTCTCCACGGCGACCCGGCGGGGGCACCACCGCGAACGCACTTAAACACCGCGCCTTCCAAATTCCCGCCCCAGCCGATTTGGATGCTCAGCGGCAAAAACGAGTACACCACGACGAAAGAATTCGTAAACGCCTCCAACTCCGTAGGCTCACCCGTGCGCATTTGATCGAAATTCACTCCACCATCGCCGTCGTGCTCCCACTCCACGTTCACGGCGACAATTGGCCGACCTTCGCCCGCGCGACTCTTCCGCGCCGCCTTGTCCGCGTCCTCCGCCGCGACGCCCACGAGCGTAATAATCCCATCCCTTTCGCATGCCATCGCCGGCGGCCACGCCTCATCGATAGAAACAACCTCATACTCCACACCAGGCGTCGCACGCGCCAACGCCGCCGCGCTCGCGCGACCGAAAATACACGTAGCCTCCGTCGCTCCCTCGCGTCCGACCGTCGCCGACGCCATCGCCACCAACGCCCCGTCGCTATCGTCCGCCACCGGCAACTCCACGCACAACCGCGTCGCGCTCGCGAAAGACTTCACAGAACTCTTCCGCTTGCCCTGCTTCTTCGACTTTTTATCCAGCGCGCGCGCGACCGCCACGCGCGCTTGCTCGAACGCTTCCGCTTGTCCCGTCGGTGGCACCGGCGCGTCCTCTTTCGCCGCCGCCGCCGCCGCCGCCGCCGCCGCCGTCGTCATCGCGCGTCTCGCGCGCGGCCGCCGCGTCGGCGATGGCCTCGCCCGCACCGCCGTCGCCGTCGCCGTCGCCGTCGCCGTCGCCGCCGCGAACATGTCGTCGATGCGTCAGTGACTGAGGAAGATACGCTCGACATTCCGCGCCGCGCCATGTTCGCCACCACCTCGGCGCGCCCGACGCCGACGCCGACGCCGACGATGCGATGTGCGTCGCGCCACGCGGCATCGCGCCGCGCCGCGCGCGTCGTCGGCGTCGTCGTCACCGCCGCGAGCGCGCGGGACGACCAAAGGCGATTACAACAGTTGGTTGAAACCGATGGCATTCGCGCCGCGACGGGCGGAGGGGCGAAGAAATACGTCGCGCGCGAGAGCGGTGACAAGCGCGGTGAACGCTTGATCACTGGGTTCTGGCAGACGTTCGCGGAGAAGGCGAGCGATGCGCGGAAGAGGCACTTTGATGGGCGGAAGACGATCGATTCCAAGGAAAAGTGAGCCAAACTTTGGAGTACGAGACGATCAGAGGCGAGGAGGCTGGGGTGTGTTTTAAGCGCGTGTAGTGTTTTAAAATTATATTATGTTTATGATTATCAGAAGGGTGCGTATGCCTAAGTGTCGGCGACGATGTGTCGCTGAACGCGTCGCCGGCGAATATCTCGACGAAAATCGACGATATCGCCGCGCTAAAAAGTTAAAGTGCTATTTACGCTGATTGAGTGGATTTCGCGGATCTCTCGTCCAAAGCTTGCTGAGTAAATCTCGGTACTGCTGCATCTTTAGTCCGGGCTTATCCGCCTTGAGCTCGGCGAGCTTTTCCTCTTCAAACTGCGCGTACGCCGCCTTCATGGACAACGGCGCGGGCGAATTTGACCGCGAATCTTCCAACGACAACGCCTCGATCGCGGCGTCAACGCCAGACGCACTCACGACGCTCGTTTTACGATTCTCATTGACGCGGTCAACCATATCGGCGTAGTCATCCTCTTCGACTTCGTTCTTTGCCGCTTTGGCCGCGGCAAACTTGGCTTTGAGCCTCGCCTTGGCATCCATTTCTTTCCCTTGCGCGAGCTCGTACGCGGTTTTCTTCTTCACCGCGGCGCCGCTAGACTTTGTGCCCGCAAACTGTTCCTCTTCGAGCTGCGCTTGGCGTCGCGCTTCGGCGCGTGCGGCGGCTTTAGCGTCCGCCGACGCGGCATCGGCTTCTGCCCTCTGCGCCGCTTTTGACTTTGAGCCGTCACCGTGGGCGGCCCAGTACGCGTCGTCGGCGCGCTTTTTGTCCGCCGCCGCCGCGGTGGTGGCTTTTTCGGTTTCGCGCTCGACTTTGGCGGCGCGCCGCACGCTCGCCGTCGATGGCATGGCTGCCGCGCGCGCGTCGCAGAGTGAGGCGGAAGCAGTGGGTTTCGGAAGCAGTTACAACGCGGCTAGACAAAACGCCGTGCGGTGGCAAACGATGACACCGCACGATGATTGAAATGCTATGGTGCGCCGACGCGCGTGGTCTATTGAGATGGGACTGGAACGGTGAAAATCGTCCGCACGCCCGCGTCGGCGAGCTCCGCGTCGGCGGCGGCTATTGTTCCGTCCATATCGACGCCTCGACACGCATCGCGAACGACGATAACGTCAAAACCTAACGTTCGTGCGTCGAGTGCGGTGTATTTGACACAAAAGTCGTACGCTAATCCGACGACGAAGACGCGCGTCACGCCCAGACCCTTGAGATACGCCGCCAAACCGGTATCAGAAACCTTGTCATTCTCGTAAAACGCGCTGTACGAATCCACCTTACTATTATGTCCTTTCCTAACAATCATCGTGCGCGATGGTACGGCTAAATCGGGATGAAACTCACATCCTTTCGTGCCTTGCACGCAGTGGTCTGGCCACAACGTTTGCGTCCCGTACGGAAATTCCACCTCATCGTACGGTGACTTCCCTTCGTGCTGACTCGCGAAACTCATGTGTCCCTGTGCGGCAAACGCAAGCACGAAATCAAAACACATCTTGTCAGTAAGGCGTTCACGCGCACACGCGCGCACCGAGCTTGTGTTATTGTTAACACGAGACGCGCGCATCGATGCCTCGAGTCAGTCGCCGCTCGCGCGCACCTCTGGATGATAATCCTGCGAGAACACCACGTGCTCGAACGCGCGCATGACATCAGAACACACGCCCACGACCTCATACCCTCCTCTCACCGCTAACGCGCCGTGCGGAGGTATAAAATCCTCCTGAACGTCAATCACCAGCAGCGCATCGGTGTCCCGGTCGATGCGCTCATTCAACGCCCTCTGCGCCGCGCGCGACGTATGCTCGTTCACGCGCACGCCAACACGCGCGCATGGATGCACACCGTACATGGCTGCCACGAACGCGCGCCTCGAGGAGCGCTGCGTCGCACAATGCCGCGCGAGTGGGCGAATTTTGTAGTTCCGAGGTCAGATGATTTCAGATAAGAGATCGCAGGCGAATCGCCTTGACGCCATTGTGCGCCGCACCACCGTCAACAACCGCTTCACGCGCGACATGGCGTCTAAAGCATCGGGATTGAAGCAAATCTCCCTTCTCGGCGGCGCGATCGACGCGAAGAGCGCGGAAAAGGCGACGAAGGATTACGAGGATTACTTTAAATCGGAAGACGACAGCGCGCGCACGGGGAGTTACACGGATGTCGTGAACAAGTATTACGATTTGGCGACATCATTTTACGAGTACGGGTGGGGGGAATCTTTTCACTTTGCGCATCGGTATAAGTGGGAGACGTTGCGCGAGTCTATCGTGCGTCACGAGCATTACTTGGCGAGCAAGTTGAACGTGAAAAAAGGCGATCGGGTGTTGGACGTCGGATGCGGGGTTGGTGGACCGTTGCGCGAGATTTCAGCGTTTACTGGCGCCTCGGTGACTGGTTTGAACAACAATGCGTTCCAGATCTCGCGAGGGGAAGAAATGAACCGACGGACGGGGAGACACGATCACTGCGATTTTGTCAAGGCGGATTTTATGAACATTCCGAAGGAGGACAAGACGTTTGACGCGGTGTATCAAATCGAGGCGACGTGCCACGCGCCGGATGCCGTGGGGTGTTATTCTGAAATTTTCCGTGTGTTGAAGCCGGGTGGGATCTTTGCATCGTATGAGTGGTGCTTGACGGATGAATACGACGAGAAGAACCCGGAGCACCGGGCGATTCGTCAGGACATTTTGCTCGGCAACGGGTTGCCGACGGCGAGAACGACGCACGAAGTGTTGGGTGCGTTGAAGCAAGCTGGTTTTGAGATTCTCGAGGAAGAAGATTTGGTGAAGACTGCGGATATTCCGTGGTACGAACCCATCGACAAGGACCGCCGGTGGTCTCCTTTCCGCGATTTCTGGTCGTTCAAGACGACGAACTGGGGCCGTAACATGACGCACTACTTTGTGCTTGCGCTCGAAAAGATGCGCATAGCGCCTAAGGGTAGCGTGAATGTGAGTACTTTTTTAAAGAAGGGTGCCGATGCGTTGGTTGACGGCGGTAAAACGGGCACTTATACCACGATGTACTTGACTGTCGCGCGAAAGCCGATGACGAAGACTGAAAAGAAGGAAAACAAGCGCTTGGAGAAGCAAGCGAGCGCTGTGTTGAAGCAATAGATTGTTTTGAAATTTCAACGCATAAATCGACTATACCAATCATACACACGTCAAAACATCATTGAAGATTGTGCTTTTGTTCATTACAATAGAAACCAATCGTTGTGCTTTATTATTACGCGAGCGGTGGGTGAGAGGTGACGGAAATATTTTCGGCATGCGATTTCTTGCTTGTGTTCATTTTAGACAGCTTCAGCAGCAGCAGCGGCGGCAGCAGCAGCGGCAGCTTCAGCTTTTTCCGCGGCTTTCTTCGCTTCGCCTTCAGCCTTGAAAGCCGCGAGCTCCTTTTGATGGCGTTCTTCTTCGATGCGTGCCTCTTCGCTTTGCCGGGCAATTTCGGCTTCTTCTTTGCAACGTTCGGCTTCAGCCGCCTTGGCGTCAGCTTCGGCTTGTTTTGCAGCCTTTGCGTCAGCAGCTTCAGCTGCCTTGGCATCGGCTTCAGCTTGCTTTTCCGCCTCGGCAATCTTGCGCTCCAACTCCTTTTGCGCCTTGATTTCAGCCTTTTGGGCTTCTTCGTCAGCCAAACGCTTCGCCTCAGCGGCTTCGGCGGCAGCTTTTTCTGCCTTCTCAGCCTCGATGCGGTGGAGCTCAGCTTCAGCGGCTTCGGCTTCTGCCTTGGCGAGCAATTTTGCCTTCTTCTTTTCGTTTTGCTCCGCCTCTGCCTTCGCCTTGGCTGTGGCCGCGGCTTCTTCCGCAGCCTTCGCCTTGGCAGCTTTCTCTTCCTCTTGCTTCTTAGCCTCGGCTTCAGCGGCTTGAGCAGCTTCAGCTTCGGCGGCGGCAGCATTCGCGTTTGACTCCAAGGCTGACTCTTCTTGAACAACGATAGCTTCTTCGACCTCAGGCGCGGCGGCTTCGTTTTTGATTGAGCGAACAGCGACACCTCTTGCGACGGTTTCGGCGTCAGTAATCGCTTTGCAACAGTGTTCGATGTTACCAATGACATTGGTGTAGAAGATGCAGTCCTTGTTGTTCATAAGCGCATCGATCGATTCCTTGTGAGATTCCAAGTTCGCTTGAATCGCTTCGCTCGCGATGGTTTGTGCAATCTTGGCGTTGTCCAAGCACTCCTTGCGCTTGTCTTGTTCGCGCAAGAAATCGACGAGCTTGTTGGGATTCACCGGAGGCAAGTCGCCCGCCCTCGCGTCGATTGCTTTTTGTGCCAATTGAATGGGCTTTTCCAAACTGGGAAATGCAGCGATGCCATCCTCATATGCTTTGCCGATTAAGAACACCCGTTCGGTTTCGTCGAGAACGACTCTCTCCATTTCAGCACCCTTGGATCTGTACTCTTCGATGTTGATGGCTTCGTTGAGGCCGTGTACACGGTCGATAAACGACGCCGCGGCAGATTTGAATGTCTTGTATCCATGCAACTTGTCGCATAACTGATCGACGAACACGCTGATGTAGCCTGGACCGAATAAAATATTAATATACGGCTCAAAGTCGTCAAATACGAGCTTCATGGCGAGCGCGTGACGCTTCATTTCAGACAACTTTTCGCAATACTCGACGTATTCTTTCGGTAAATCCGTGCGAGTGTACACTTGCTTGAGACGGTCGTACTTTTGCTTGGCGATGCGGACGGCATCGCTTGAAGTATACGTGCGCTTCTTCACCTTGGAGTACGCAACCGAGTTGGCGCGTTGCAGCGTCGCCGAGGCGGTCAAATTTGCTTCGTCTTCATCTGTGACTTCCGCCTTGCGCTGCGAGCATCGCTTGACGAAATTGTCGAGTGCGCGGTTCGCACCTTCATACGCCGGCACGAGAGACTTGGTCTCGACATCCGCTACCGCATCCTTCATCGCGGCTTCCGCCTTTTTCTTCGCCGCCTCCATGTCCTCGGTGAGTTTTGTCTTTTCTTCATCAGGAAGTTTCTTGTTGCGCTTGAGGGCATACTTGAGCGAATATTCTGCATACTCGTATGCTTCATACACCGCGATCGCGTTATCGATAGTCTCGATGCCGTCTTGCAACTTGGTAACGAAATCATTCGCCACGTGCGCCACGTAATCCTTGTGCGCGTTGCTCGCGTTTTGCACCATTTTCGCCACCTTCAACAACCTCGTCGTGCAGTCCTTGCTCCCTTCACAGTGCTTCGCCCAGTGCGACAAAACACTAGGCTCCATCGCCACCGTAGATTGCGTCCAAGTGCGCCACATACCAATCTGTTCGACGACGAGCTCGCGAATTACGCCAAGTTTTTTATAGTGCTCCGCCGTCGCTTGGTCAAACTCGCAATTCACCAAGGCATACTTGGCCAACGTGGCCTTGCGCGCCGCTCGCCGCGCCGCCGCACCCGATGCTTCAACACCCGCCACAGCCGCCGCAGCCGCGCGTTTCACGCCCGCGCGCGTCGCATCCAACGCCGCGTCGGGCGCGGACAGACACGCGCCCATGAATTATAGATTTCCCGTAACCACCTATCGATCGTTCCATGGCGCACGCACGCACCGTCAGTCTCACGCTCGCGCGCGCACACACACACACACGTACACCGCGCGCATACGCGACGCCGCGCGCGCCCCAAAAGGCGCGATCAACGCCGAAAGCGCACCGAGTCCACGTTAGAATTCAGAATTCACAACTCAGAATTTCTAAGATTATCATTCGTCTTCGCCCGCGACGCCGACGATGATTGCGTTCGCGACGTACCTCTCGCGCGAAACGCACGGAACACACTCGTATACTTTCTCTCTCGGTGTCGTGAGCCCGCGAAGGGACGACGGCGACGCGTTCGGCGTGCGCGAGAATGACGACCAGACACGTGGCATATTTTCACACGCTCGCCGCACATCGATGCGCGCGCCGCCGCCGCCGCCGCGCGCGATTCCTCGCGTGATCGCGCGCGATGCGAACGAACCGATCGCGACGGTGACGTGCGTCGCGCTGACGCGCGTGCCAGTGCGCGCGACGGCGGGGTTATTGGGGGATGTTCGCGCGCACGGGGCGTGGCCGAGCGCGTTGGCGCACGTGAAACGTGCGAGAAAAGCACCGGATGGCGCGCACACGATGATTTTACTCGCCGTGGCGCGCGGCGAGGGCGATGCGAAGGGTGAGATTGATGCGTTGGATGCTTTGGCGGGCGCGGTGCGAGCGCGGTGCGGGGATGGGACGGCGGATGACGCGGGGGCGTTTGCGTACGTCGAGGTGCCGGCGAGCGCTCCGTCGACGAAAGATGAGTGGGATGAGGCGAATGAGATGTGGCCGGTGAGTTTGGTGGTGGCGAATCCGCATGAGGTGATGCCGGTGCCGGCAGCGACGGCGGAGGAGGAGGCGTACGCGGTGAGGTGGATGACGGCGGCGGTGAAGGCGGCGGCTGAGGCGACAACGACGTCGACGACGATTGGAAACTGTGCGATTATCGTCGATCCGGCGAGTGGGGAAGAAATCGCGCGCGCAGTGGATGAGTCTGAGACGCATCCGTTGCGTCACGCGGCGTTGGCGGCGGTGGATTACGCGGCAAAGCGAGATGTTGCGACGTATCCAGAAACTGTCGGCGTGCAGGCGCAAATCGACGAGCGTCGTGCGGAGAAACTCGCGCGAGGCGTGGCTGTAGTTGCCGATGACGATGAAGACGACGTCAACGATGTAAAGAAGCGTAAGCGCGACGCGGGGACGAACGGGGCGACAGTGACCGAACTCATGGGTCGCCCGTATTTATGCACTGGCTACGACGCTTTTCTCGCGCGAGAGCCGTGTGTGATGTGCGCCATGGCGCTCGTGCACTCGCGGTTGAAGCGCGTGTTCTTCGCCGCCCCGAACGCAGAAACAGGGGCGTTGAGTGGCGACAGAGCGGGTGTTCGGCGACTACATAGCGTGCGGAGCTTGAATCATCATTATCAGGTGTTTTCTTACGACGTCGACGAAGACGGCTTACGCGCGATTGCCGATAGCACTCATTAGCGGATAGCATACATTAGATGACAGTGTTGATAATAGTATGATTCACACTTTTAGATAGTTCTAGTAACTGAATGCAAAAATCAAAGCGGTATGACGGCGGTGGTAATTTCAAAAACATTTTAGTAGACGTCGCGCGGACGCCCGATGAAAGTTTCGCAAAAATAGCACCCTAAAGTACCGATCACAAATCCGTGACGCAGCCTTGCGAAGCCGACGCGACGAGCTTGGTGTACTTGTACAGCGTGCCCGACGTCGCTTCCAACGGAGGCGCCTTCCAGGATGCGCGACGCTTCGCCCACTCCGCGTCGTCCACGCCAATCGCGTTCATCGTGCGCTTCTCCGCGTCGATTTCGATAATGTCGCCATCCTTAATCAGACCAATTTCACCGCCAACTTGCGCCTCGGGCGTAACGTGGCCAATCACAAAACCGTGCGACCCACCAGAGAATCTTCCATCGGTGATGAGCGCGCAATCTTGACCAAGACCTGCGCCCATAATCGCCGACGTCGGCGTGAGCATCTCCGGCATCCCCGGACCACCCTTGGGGCCTTCGTAGCGAATGACAATGACGGAGCCCTTGAAAGATTCGGAATCCGCCGCCAAAGCCTCGAGCATTTCTTCTTCGCTGTCGTAGCACTTGGCAAAACCCTTGAAATACAAGCCTTCTTTGCCGGTAATCTTCGCCACGGAACCCTCCTTGGCGATGTTCCCATACAAGCATTGCAAGTGACCGGTTTTCTTAATCGGCGTGCTCACTGGTAGAATGACCTGTTGACCTTCTTGCAAATCTGGGCACGAGGCGAGATTTTCAGCCAACGTCTTACCGGTGACGGTCATGCACGAGCCATCAATCATGCCCTCCTTCATGAGGTACTTCAACACCGCCGGGGTGCCGCCGACTTTGTGCACATCCTCCATGACGTACTTGCCAGACGGCTTCAAGTCGGCGATAAACGGCGTCTTGTCGGACACGGCTTGGAAATCATCGAGCGTAAGCGTGATACCCACAGAGTGCGCCATAGCGATCAAGTGAAGCACGGCGTTGGTGGACCCACCGAGGGCGATGACGGTGACCATGGCGTTTTCAAACGCGGCGCGCGTCATAATGTCTCTCGGCTTCAAGTCGATTTCGAGCATGTGCTTCATCGCGGCTCCAGCCAAGAAGCATTCATCCATCTTCAATGGATCTTCGGCAGGGATAGACGACGAGTATGGAAGCGTCATACCGAGCGCTTCGATGCAACTCGCCATAGTATTGGCGGTGTACATGCCGCCGCACGCGCCGGCGCCCGGGCACGAGTTGCGCACAATGTCCTTGCGTTCGTCTTCAGAAATCTTGCCAGTGACGAATTGCCCGTACGACTGGAACGCAGACACGATGTCAAGCGTAGAACCGTCAACCTTGGACACACCAGGTCGAATGGTGCCACCATAAATCATCAAACCAGGACGGTTTAATCGCCCCATCGCCATAATCGTCCCCGGCATGTTCTTGTCGCACCCCGGAAGCGAAATGTTCCCGTCGTACCATTGACCACCCATGACGGTTTCAATAGAGTCCGCAATCAAATCACGCGATTGCAAAGAAAACGACATCCCGGGCGTGCCCATAGAAATGCCATCGGACACCCCCACGGTGTTGAATTGAAAGCTCACCATGTCGGCGGCGCGCACGCCTTCGGCGACTTTCCCAGCCAAGTCCAACAAGTGCTTGTTACATGGATTCCCTTGCCACCACACCGAAGACACGCCGATTTGCGGTTTGTTCATATCCGCCTCGGTAAGACCGGTGGCGTAGAGCATAGCCTGTGACGACGACGACGACGACGACGACAACGACAACGATGTAAGTCTTTCCGCGCGCGCGCGCTTTATGACGCAAACAATCAATCAATCAATCACAAAACACCCCTCCGAGACGCCCACATCGCGCGCGATCGCGCGTCTCGCGCGCGTACCTGCGACGCCCCCTGCGACTTGGGCTGCGTAATCTTCCGACTCCACTTATTCAACGCGTCATCCGGGCCTTCAGGCATGATCACCCCTGGTTGGTGGGCCGCCGTCACGCGCACCGAATGCGTGCGGTTTCGAGACTGCACCGCGCGCACGCGCGTCGGCGCGACGGCGAACGAGGCAGAGAGAGACATTATTCGTGGAGTTCTCGACGGTACGCGAACGAGCGGGCGCGGACGCGGGCGTTCGAGCGTTGAGAAGTGCCGTTTTCCGTCGGGAGTTGGTTGAAACCCTCTTGAGGGAGGGTAACGAAGGAGTTCAACCGCGTTGAACCGCGCGAGCGCGAATGATGGGTGTGTGAACGTTGTTTCGTTGATTACAACGCCGCGAGACGGCCAGTTAAATAATCTACGCTTTGGGCCTCGTCGTCGTCGTCGTTTTCGTCGTTTTCGGACGCGAATGGAAACACGCGCGGCGACGACGGGAGCCGAGCGGTTAAGACGTCGACGCCTTCGTCGGTGCACACCATGGTGTGCTCGTACTGCGCGCTTCTCGAGCCATCGCGCGTGACCGCGGTCCAACCGTCTGGCCACGTGACGTCGCGCCATTCACCGAGATTAATCATTGGTTCGATCGTGAATGAGTGTCCGGGTTTCATTTTGTGCTCGGCTTTGTTGTTGGCGTAGTGTGGCACGCTCGGAGCGCAGTGGAAGAGTTCGTTAATGCCGTGACCGCAGTACGTTTTCACCACCGAACAGTTGTTCTTCGCGGCGTGAGTGCTGATGATGTTGCCTAAGTCTCGGTATCGCGTTCCGGGTTTGACTTGGTCGATGGCGAGCCATAAGCATTCGAGCGCGACTTTGAGCAAGTGCTTGGATTTGTCGTCGACGTCAGACGGCTTGCCGACGAGAACGGTTTCGTTCAAGTCGCCGTGGTAGCCGTAGATGTACGCCGTGACGTCAATATTGACGATATCGCCCTTGACTAACGGACGTGCGTCGGGTATACCGTGGCAAATCACTTCGTTTACGGAAATGCAGCACGATTTTGGAAAGGAATAGTAATTCAACGGCGACGGGTATCCGCCGTGCGCGGTGATGTAATTGTGGCAGATTCGATCGAGTTCGTCCGGGATCACCCCTGGTCGAATCGCACGAACGACCGCATCAATCGCCCCGCGGGACACACGGCAACACTTGTGCAATTGCGCCTTTTCGCTCGCCGTAAGCTCCTTGCAAATGCGTTGAAGTCTCGATTGCTCCTCTGAAATTGGCCGCGACGTCTCCGCGTAATCCGTGCGTACGACATCTTCAGGCACGGGAAGTAATCCACGGAACCCCTCGGTGTGAGAAATTTTCGCCGGGCGCAAATCGCCTGTCCATGAATACTCTGGCATGGTTTCCGAGCGACCTTTACCTTTATTCGTGCAATACAACCACTGCGCGTCCTTGGTCGGTGCCTCGGGCGTACTCTTCGGCGCCATCGCCCACGCCGACGGTGCCGCCGGATCAATTACTCGTTCATCAATACGCACAACTCCTTTACTAAAACTCCCAATCCGTACGACGTTCGTCGAGCACGGTAAACCAACGCTGACTATCAAGGAAAACGCGTCCCCGCCCGTCGACGTCTCGCACGCCTCCGCGAACGCCACCACATCATCCTTCGGCAACCCGCATCCGATGGCGTCCTCCACATCCGCGGCGCACACAACCTTACACCGACCAGCGATCGCGCCGTATCGCTTCTCCTTGGGCGCGCCCGCGGCTTTGGACATTTTCAGCACCGCGCACAACGTCTTCGCCGCCGCGAGCGGGGCTTCAAAGAACACCGCCTTCTTCCCCTTCGATCCAGCCCCGCACGCGTCGAACACGGCATCATACAACGCACTGGCAATGTCTTCATCCAATAACGCCCCGATAAACTCCTCCGCGATCGCCGTCGCGTCGACGATCGATTGCGCCACGACGTCAGCGCCAGTTTTCATGGTGACGGCGCCGAACAATCACACACCACCGCGTCTACGTGCGCCCCGCACTTTCTCTCGCGCGCGCACGACGCGTAAAAAGGAACTTTCAAACGCGGTCTGTCGCCGTCGCCGCGCTCGCGCGTCTCGTCCGCGTCTCGTGCGTCGCGAAGTGCCGCGCAGCTCCCAAAAAGCGCATCTGGGACAGATAAGACGGCACGGCACATCCGTACCGTCACACATCGCCGCACACGCGATGCGCGGCGACGCGCGCGCGACTCAGCCACGCGTCACGCACGTCGTGCCACGTGCGCGCGCGCTCAGCGCGAGACAAGTCGCGGCGACGCGCGCGAGACGGTCGAATGAGTGCGCGCGGCGTCAGCAGCGTTTAAACGCCACGTCTGATTCAGACGCATTCACGGGCGCGGAGGTGTTCGTCGCGAGCGTTCCACTCGAAGGCTTTGAGGTGGCGAGTGAGTTTTTCTTTCCAGGCGGCGTGCCGAGTCAATTCGAACACCGCATGGTGCTCGTGCGCTACGCGGGAGACGCGAGCACGACGCTGTATGACTTTCTTCCGGCGGACCCAAAGTCGCCAAAGACTGCGGCGACGCTGTTGAGCGGAGGGTCGGTGCGAGGCGTGGTGCGTTCGCGTCGTTTTCCAGGCTTACCGGGGCGTAAGACAAAGTTTGTAGCGAAAACGCGCAGTGGATTGGGGTTCGGGCGCGTCGGCGTCGAGAGCGCGATTTCGAGCTTTCACGAGCGCTTTGATACAAATTTACGTCTGCGTACGAATGATTGTCACACGCACGTGCGCGAGCTCACGCAGTGGTTGACGTGTGATTTCGGAGAGGTGATCGATGTGGATGATTTCGGGAACATGCGTGTGGTGCGTAAAAGCGGAGGCGCGCGCGAAGACGAAGACGACGAAGACGCGCAAACGACATTTGAGTTGGAGCCGGCGTCTTCGAAGGGTGCAGAGAAAGTGAAGAAGAAATCCAGTGGCGGCGGCGAAAAGAAGAAAAAATCAGGGAAAAAGTAGCTCTCATCTCTGTGCTTGTGTTGTTTAGTCGCTCGACGGGCACGCATCCGTCCTTTGTTCTGTAAAAAAATCCATCGTTGTGTACAAGTCCAAAACCAAACCGCGCGCGTTCGTGTCCGCCACTCGTCGACGCGTGGTCACATGTCGAGTGAAATCCATCCACTCGGTGTGCGACCGAGTGGAAATGCTCTCACGTCGTTGCGTGAGGACGTCGAACGACGCGTGCGAACAAAAGAGCAAGGTTTGGGCGCGCTCGCCGCGCTCGGGGACACCCTTTTGCTTCGCGTGCTCGAGTCGTGCGCCCCGCGTACGCTCGCCGCGCTCGCGCAGACGTCCAAAGCGATGCGCGCGTTCGCGACGCATGCGGATGTATGGAAGGCGGCGGTGTTAGAGACGTTTGGTGGGAGATTTCGGTACGACGCGAGTTGGTTTGGGACCTTTGCGACGGCTGCCGAACGCGAGCGCCGCCGGGACGGCGACGACGTGCATGCGAGCAAACGCGCGAAAGCGGAGCCAGCGATGGCGAGACCGAGAACGAGTGTATCAGCCGAGATATACAGCGACGCGTTGCATCAGCGGTACATGTGCGCGTCGATGGAGCTCGAGGCGGAGTGGTTAGAGGTGAGCACGGTGCCGGAAGAAACGAGCGGCGAACTCTCTGTGCGCGATTTTGTTGCCAAGTACGAAGCGCCAAACGTACCGGTGGTGATTAGAGGCGCGGCAAAGGATTGGCGCGCCACGCAAACGTGGACTCGCGAGAGTTTGGTGGAGAAATTTGGAGATGTTGACTTTGTTGTGGGCGGGTACGACATGAAGCTGGATGATTTTTTCACATTAGATGCGTGCGAAGACGACGTACCGCTGTATTTATTCGATCCAAACTTTGGCGAAAAGGTTCCAGAGCTCGTGAGCGATTACGACGTGCCTGAGTATTTCGCCAAGGATGATTTGTTTTCTCTCATGGGCGCCGACAGGCCACATTATCGATGGCTCATCGTCGGCGCGGCAAGAAGTGGGAGTAGTTTTCATAAAGATCCAAACGCGACGAGCGCGTGGAATGCGGTGATAACTGGACGAAAAAAGTGGGTTATGTTTCCCCCGCACGTGAATCCGCCAGGTGTGCATCCGTCGGAGGATGGCGCGCACGTCGCGGCGCCGCTCTCTCTCGTCGAATGGTTCTCAAACTTTTACCAATATGCCTACGACGGTGACGTCAAACCGTTGGAATGTATTTGTGAACCAGGTGATATATTATTTGTGCCATCTGGTTGGTGGCACATGGCACTTAACTTGGAAGAGTGCGTTGCAATTACGCAAAATTTCGTCTCCAAGGCAAATTTGCGAAAAGTCATCGCCGTCCTCGACACCAAATGCGAAGCTTTACTCAGCGGCCTCGACAAATCTCGCCGCGGTTCCTTGGGTGAACTCTTCAACGAGGCGCTAAAATCATCCCCAGACGATGAAGTTCAGTCGATTTTGACGGAGTATCAATCCAAAAAAGCCGCCAAAGCGAAACCATCGGCGCTCGGCGACGCATTCACCGCCGGCGCCTCCTTTTCCTTTTCGTTCGTGTAACTCGTCGCACATCCCCTAGCACATAGAGAAAACATTATCCAATGTTTCCTACCGGTACACACTTATTATTAGCATCTGTATCATCATTGTTAGCCATGTATTCATCATGCGCCGCGGTCGCGGACAACGTCTGGATAAAGTTGGGAAAAGTGACGTCATCGCGTGTCACCGCCCCGCGTCACACCGCCGCGCGCGCTCACACGCACCCACGCTTGCGCCTCACAACACGCGCACACCACCACACCAGTCATGCACGCGTCGCCAACCGTGCGTTCTGCGCGCGTCCCGACGCGCGCGGCGCGAAAGAGCTCGCGGACGCTGGGACACAACACCGTGCGCCCGCGTGCGGTTTCGTCCGCTCCAGACGCATCCGCGCCCGTCACGAGCGCGAACGGCGCGCGGGATTGGGATTTGCCGCGCGCTCCGTACGCCGCGGGTGCGCCGCCCGCGGCTGGGACGTGGGCGCCGACGAACCAGACGATTAAGGATTGGCGTTCGCTCTACCGCAACACGACGTTGAGCGTGGACGGAGACGGCGAAGGTTTTGTGATCCCGAAGACCAAGGTTAAAGGCGAGATTCCGAGCGAGTTGAAAGGCACGTTGTATCGCAACGGCCCGGGATTGCTCGAGATTTATGGGAAAAAGTTGAATCAGTTTTTCGACGGCGACGGCTTGGTGTGGACTGTGGATTTCGCGGGCGACGGCGCGGTGAAAATTAAGCACAGATTTGTCGGCACGAAGGGATTTACTGAGGAACAAGCGGCACAGGCGATGATATATAAGGGCGCTTTCGCGATCGGGAACCCGAAGGGCGACGCGTTTTACAATCCGTTTGATTTTGACGTGAAGAATGTGGCGAATACGGGTGTCGTGAATTGGGGCGGCGAGACGTACGCGTTGTGGGAAGGTGGGAAGCCGCACAAGATGAAGAGCGATGATTTGAAAACCGTCGGCGAGGTTGACGAAGTGCTCGGCACGAAGTTGCGCGTGCCGCAAATGGCGGCGCACTATAGAATTTGGGAGGGCGAAACCGAGGCGGACAAGCGTCTCATTGGTTTTTCAATCGAAAGCCAAGCGAGCTTTCCGGCAAACGTCAACCGCGCGGCGTTCTACGAGTGGGATGCTCAAGGCAAGCCCGCGGCTGTGCACAACTTTGATGTGCCGAATGCGACGTTTGGCTTTTTCCACGATTGTCTCGTGACCGAGAATTGGATGTTTCTCTTCCAAAATCCCACGAGCTTGAACCCCAAAAAGTTGTTGACAGAGTACATGTTTGCCAAGTGCGCTTTGGCGGAGACGATTTGTATGGTTGACGGTAAGAAAGCAGTGTTGCACTGTTTGCCGCGCACTGAAAAGGCGCGTAAGATTGGTCAAAAAGCTATCGAGTTGGACTCGCAGTTCTTCTTTCACCACATCAACGCGTTTGAGCGCGACAACGGCGAAATCGTCCTCGATTCCATGCCGTGGGTGTTCATGGACTTTAGTATGAACCTCGACGTTGTCAATCCGGCGTTTTTCAACGGTGGTTCGCGCGTGGAATACACGCGTTTCACCGTGAACCCCGAACGCGGCACGTGCAAGCAAACTTCATTGAACAACCGCGTCGGTGAATTCCCGACGATGAATAACAAATTCGTCGGTCGCCCGTACACGCACGCCTATACCGCGGGCACGATTGTCAAGGACGACGTCAAGTGGGGGCCGAACCAGTGCTTGGTGAAGCACACGACTGACCCGAATGGTGAAGCTCCAGCGCAAGAGCAAGTGTGGTACTTTGGCGAGCGATGCTTTGTGCAAGAACCAATCTTCGCCGCGCGACCGGGATCAATGGGCGAAGACGACGGTTGGGTTTTGCAAGTCGTCAACGACGCGGGCGATGAAACGTCTACCTTGCACATTTTTGACGCCAAGGACATCACCAAGGGTCCGGTGGCGAGTATTGTCATCGAAGGCGAGCACTTGCCGCCTGGTTTGCACGGCATGTGGTCGGCGGCGCAATAAGCTTGTCGTTTCGAACACATGCCCAAGAAATAGCTCGACTGTAAATTAAAAGCCAGCAGTGTTTAATCATGATACTAAACGTTTTGAATTAAATGATGAGATGTTCATGGCGCGTTCTACTACTGCTACAAGACGTAAATGGTTCCATCAATCCTCGTCGTATGATTTTTCTTTCGAGGGCCGAGGAGCGTTTGGGGGCGGCAATAGGGACATCCCGACATCATTGCCGAGCTGCAGCGCCCGTGTCCATGATTCCTCGGGAAGAATCATCGTGCACAGCTCGGACGAACACCCTGCCAACCCCTCCATGGACTCTTGACTTAAAACATAGCACTCCTTTGTGTGCATAGAGCTTTGAACGTCGATATTTTCGCGGCGTTCCAAAATAATCGGTTGCGAATTCGATGGATTAGCGATTCTCTCGTACTCGGCCACGGTCCAGTGGAACCATCGCATCAAGAACAATCGCAAAGTCAACCCATGTGTGGCCAAAATCATGTTTGTGTTTTCTGGAAAGCGTCCGGCGTCGATGTCTCGCACCATATGATCAGAGAACATGGTGATTCTGTCGTACACATCCGCGCCGCTTTCACCATTGGGAAAGCGATAGAAGAATCGCCCGAATGCTCGGCGTTCACGCTTTTCTGCTTGTTTTTTGTTAAAGTCTTGGAAATTACCAAAGTCTTGTTCTCTCAACTGCGGCTCTTCGCGGACGCCTAAAATTTTCCTTCCCTCGAACGCCTTGGCGATCCCGATCGCCGTCTCTTTCGACCGGCGATACGGCGAGATATAAAAGAAAACGCTATAATCCGTGCCGTCTGAATCCATGATATCTCTCAACGCTTGCCCCGTGTGCTCGGCTTGCTCGTGTCCTCGCGGCGTCAACTTTATCTGTGAGTCTGGGACGCGCGTATACGCGTTTTCATCCACGTTGCCCTCGCTTTCGCCGTGCCGAACCAGTACAATCCGTCGCGGTAACTTCCGCGTCAGTGTTCCATACCTATACGTCGGCTCACCCACGAGAAAGTGCCCGAGATTATCTCCGTTCGTCATCCCCGACTGCGTTCGGTCATCCGACGTCGCGTCGCGCATCCATGCCTCACCGCTCGTCGGTACGCCGTCATTCTCGGCGCGCATGCGCTGCGACGCGCGACAATCCTGACGCCCCTTTCGACCGTGGGCGCATCGCGCGCGCGGCGTCATCGACGCGAGCGTCACTACCGTCAACGTCATTGGTGACTTTATCAAGCGCTAATTAATTAAATCCAAACGTCTCGTCGTCGATGCGTTCTCTCGCGCGCGCGTTCTCTCTCTCTCTCTCTCTCTCGCGCGCGCTGCGACCTCACGCACGCGCGCGCCTTCACGCGATCGCGCGCGATCGACGTCGAGCCCGTCGCGCCGGCGCGCTATGCCGCCCGCGTGCGCCAGGCACCTCTTCTCAATCACCGAGCTCACGCGCACTCCACGCGCGCGCGCGCGGCGCCACCGCCTGGCCACCGCGACTCATGCGCGCGACGCGCATCATCGCGCGTTCGCGCGCGCGACGTCTTGAATTCGCGCGAGTCGTCGCGGACCTTGGATCGCTGGAATTGCTGAGTCATCACGATGACATTCTCTCCTCGCGACCGCATATCTCAGCGCGCGAACGATCGCCCGCACGATTATTTAACGCACACGCGCCGCACGCGCGATGATGATGACTGTGACGATCGCCCACGCGGGCGCGCGGGCGCCTACGCGCGCGTGCAAGAGCGCGCGACGCGCGAACGTGCGATCGCGCGCATTCCAGACGTCCCGAGACGCGCGCGAGCCTGAAGACGATGTGAGCGTCGGTATCGAGCCGTGCTTGGTGGGATGGAGCGACACCGACGAGCATGGGATCGAGATGTATTGCTGCGAACAGCCCGGGGGTGAAATTGTGTGTAAAACAGTCGGCGGAGAAGTGCACGAGGAGTGTCGCGTGGAGGATACGCCCGAGGGGTTGAAGATTAACTGTAATCCCGCGCTGCGCGCCGACGCTGGATCGACATCGACGCCGAAGGAAGCGCGTTAAGATGTCGCCCTGTCGATGTCGCCGCCGCCGCCGCGCCTGTATTAAGTTGTAATGACGATGTAACTTCGCTTTCGCTTCAACTGGATTTGGGTAACTAATATTTCATGTGTTTGATTTCGTTTACTTTTTTCCCTTAGCCTTGGATTCCGCCTTTTTGACATCGCGCTTGATTTGACCAATCAACAGCGGACGCAACACGAAGACTTGGATCAAAAACAGAGGAAGGATCCAAATCTTGTGCTTGTTGTTCGGGTCGAGCTTTTTGCCAGCCTTGGAGTGGTCGTACTCGTACCCTTCGCCTACGCTCGCCACGTCCACCATCGTGCTCACCATATCCGTCACCCACGGCTTGTCGTTCACAACCTTCTCACCGTCACCATTCGTCTTGCATCTAGATCCGTTCTCGATGAGCACGTACGGGAGCGCCAAGTTTTTCATGCCCAACGTGGAACGCACCGCCGCGCGATATTGCTCCACGCGCGCGGCTACAAATTGCTCGTACGGTTTGCCGTCCGTCGGCGTGGTTTGCGCGTGCGAAAACCCAAGAATCGTGCGCTCCCAAAGCTCTGCCCCAAAGTTCTCCGCCAAGGCGGTGAAAATGGCTCTGTCTGCGTTGTCCACGCGCCAGGTATCCAACCGGTCGGTAAACACAAACGCATCCACTTTACGCCCGTTCAACGCCGCACGCAGCGCCATCAACCCGCGCGCGCTGACGGAATCACCCTCAAGTAATCCCGGAGTGTCCAACACATTCAACGTAAACCCCGCCGCCATGCGTCCCGCCAACAACGGTCGCACGTTTTCGGGTTGAAACGGCGAGCTCGGCGCCACGCGCTCATTCAACAACGTATTCACCGTCGACGACTTACCAACGCCTTGCTTACCGATAAAAATCACAGTCATCTCATTCACATTTCGCCCGCGTAACTTCCCGAGCGCGTTTAACAGCGCCTGTTGCGTCGCCGCGGGCATGGACGCCAAGCCCACCCATTCTTTCGGTCCGAGCACTGGTTGCGCCTGCGCCGCCGGCGCCTCGCCCTGCTCATCCTCCTCCATCTCTGCGCGCGAAACAAAGCCACACACACAGCACGGTCGTCAGTCATCAGTTGCGCGTCACGCCGCCCTCGCGCGATGGCGCACACTCGGCGCGTGTGCGTTTACCCTTGCCCTAAACCTCGAAAACGCGACCGCGAGCGCAAACCGAGCCTCGAGCGCGCACCTTGTCCATCGTCGGAGTACATGTCTTCCTCCTCGGACGACCCGTATTGCTCCCCTTCGGCGCTCATGGCGAACGGGCGTGAATGTTACACGCGCGCGCGACGAAAAGTGAAGTGAATTTGTTGTGTGATGCAATTTACAACGCCGCGACCCTACCGAACCAAACGTCGGCGCGGCTCAACACCGCACGCTATGCCCATCGCGCCGCGTGCGCATCCGGGCGACAATTCTAAAGCTATAACTCCTAATTCTCCGCGAACGTCGCGCATACGCGCCGGTGACGTCGCCCATGCGCTCCAAACGCCGCCGACGCCGACGGCTCACCCTTCTCTCCACTGCCTCGCGCACGAACAACACTTATAAAACACCGACATGGGCTCATCCGCGCTTCGAATCTGAATCTGCATAAAGTACGCCTCATCCCCATCGCATTTTGGACAATCCACGCGCGTGCGATCGACGTTCTTCCACGCATCGTCGCCGCCCAAGACGTCATCCACGCGCTTCCGTCGGTGCGCCACCTTTTGTTTCACCCCGTGCGTGACGTCGTAGGCGTAATCGCACGCCTTACACGTCAGCCGCACGCATACCCCGGACGCCGACGTCGATGGCCCGCCGTCGAGCAGCAGCAGGTTGCCGCACGTCGGGCAAAACGTGAGCATGCGGCACGGAATGGGGACTGTCTGTTGGCGTCACATCGATGCGCGCGTGTGCCCCGAGCGCGAGCTGGTACGCCTCGGCGCTCGCCGCGGCGACGCCGTGCGGCGCGCGCGTGGTGTATGGGAGCGATCGCACGCTCGTCGTCGTGCGCGCGCACACGGGGGAGGTGGTGGCGATCGTGCGCACGGCGGCGAGGATTCATGCGGTGTGTTGCACTGGTGTGGGCAAAAGCGCTCGCGAGGAAGACGATGACGACGATGGCGACGACGGTGGGGGTGATTATGGCGTGGTGTGCGCTTTAGCGGATAAGACGTTGCGCGTGTTTGATCTCGCGTCGTTGTCGTTCGATGCGTCGCGCACGTTGCGCGGTGGTCACGCGCACGAGGTGACGAGCTGTTGCGCGTTTGGCGTCGGCGGCGTGGCGAGCGCGTGTCGAAATGGCGTCGTTGCGCTCTGGCGCGTGCACGCGCGCGGTGCAAATGCGCCTATTTCGACGCATAAGGTTATGGATGGTGCGATTACGGTGATTGCGGCGAGCGCGGGTCCGTCGGGGATTATTGCGGTGGGTGGAGCTAACGGAACGGTGTGCGCGCTGGATGTCGCGAGAGGGACGAGCCGACGACGCGCGGCGAGTGGTTTTGGCGAGATAACCGCATTGGCGTGGACCAAGGCGAGAGATGGACGTGGATTAGAGCGTGAATTACTCGCTGTAGGTACGCGGGAGCGTAAGGTGACGATTTGGACGCTTGAAGATGATGGATCTTTGACGACGACGCACGCGTTGCATTTGCCCAAGCCGAGCGCGCCGCTGAGCGAGGCGCAGCGCGGGCGCGTCTGGGTCGCCGTGGCGTGGGTCCCGGAGCCATCAAAGGACAATGGCGATGATACATTACGCGATGGCGGTGATTATCGCGCGCCAAGGTTGATAACATCTGGACAAGGTGGGGATTTACTGTCGTGGAGGGTGCCGATGAAGACGGATGCGGGCGACGTCGTCGACGTCAAAGACGCGCAAACCTTTGGTCCTCGCGATGCCGCGCACACGCGGACCATATTTACAATCACCGTCATTCCACCATCAAGTGCGACGTCGTCGATGCCGACAACGTGCGTGAGTACGGGTTTAGATAGAAAAGTCGTGTGCTGGGACGTGGACGCGCTCGAACGCCAATGGTCATTCGACGCGCTCGGCGGTTTCGTTTACGACATTTCCATCGACGCACGCGATCCATTCTCGGTAATTTTCTCATGCGGCGACGGTACGGTGCACACGTGGGACTGTTCACCCACGCTCGCGAGTGGTGTGCGCGCGTGCTTGCTATGGAAAGGATTGCCCAACACAAAGGTGACATCCGTGGCGAAACGTCCCGGAGGCGACGTCGCGGCGTTTGGGTTGGAAGATGGCCGCGTCGGATGTTTCGACATTGCGAGTGGAAAGTTTGCGTTATATCCTGAGTGCCATGGTGGCGCGGTTCACACGTTGGCGTGGTTTGATATTCGTTCCGGTGACGATGAGGGGGGGGAGGAGGAAGAAGGATTGCTGACGCTCACGAGCGCGAGCGCGGATGGAGGCGTCTGGCGATGGTTGGACACGTTTAATCCCGCCACCACCGCCGACGTGAAGAAGTCTGGAGTTTTAGATGCGAGGAAGTATGGAAAATACCTCGATTTAGGGAAGTTGTACGGCGGTGCGGTCGATGATGGTGGTGATAATTCGCGCGCCATTGACGCGTTTGAGTACTCGCCGCGCAGGGGATTGTTGGCGCTCGGATGGTCGAGCGGCGAATTAAGTGCGCATAATTTCGGGCAGGAGCTATGGCGCTGTCGTGAACACGTCAAAGGGATAACCTGTGTGCGGTGGCATCCCGAAAGCGATGACGATTCCAGCGCGTATGCATCGTGGCTCGTGAGCGCGTCGAAAAGTGGATGCACGCTAGTGCACGGCGCCGGAGGCGTCGTCGCATGCGCTTTACCGAAACACGCTGTGCTCGATATGAGTTGGTCTCCTCGAAAAGGATGTGCAATTTTAGCGTGTGCGCAACATGGATGCGTCAAAGTATGGTCATTTGAAGGCGCAATGGGCATGTATCGCGCGACGGCGTTGGCGAATTTCAGCGGACACGTCAGCAAAGTATTGAGCGTTAGATTCGCCGCATACGACGACAAAACAGTCGTCAGTGGCGGCGACGACAAGACCTTCCGCATGTGGAATTATACTGATGCAGAGTGTAGCATAGATGAATCGACTTCGGTAACCGCGGTGGAGATTTTAACGGCAGGCGATGCGTCTGCTTGTGAGCAGGAGAATTCGGGCAAGACATCCAACGCCGGAGGGACGAAATCTTCGTCAAAGAAATCATCCAGCGCAAAGTCGAAAAAATCCAAAGGGTCTTCCACGGTGGCGTTTAGTGGCGCGTTTTTCAAGCCAGATTCGAGCGAAAACACGCCCGTGGGGATCGCCGAAGGGCAGCGCGCGGCCGTCACGCTCGCCAACAGGATGTATAAAGCTCAAGGCGAGGCGTTGGAGCGCGAGGCGTTCACATTCGGCCCTCGCGGGATTGCGCCGTACGCAGACACAGATGCAGCGATGGAAATGCTCGCAAGCGAGGCGACGGCGTTGGCAAATATGGATGAGATCGACACCGCGGCGCACGAGAGAGGTTTAGAGAAGGCGGCGGCGTTGCACATGTACCGAGGCGATTACGCGGGCGCGGCGTCCCTCATTCTCAACGCCGGCGACGCGCCAATTTCAAGCGAACTCATGTCACTATTCATTGGTGGTGGACATGATGTGTGGTCCGTCGTTGCCAACGCGCAGTGTGAACGACTCGTCGACGCTGGCGAGCACCAACGCGCGGCGTTGTTGCGATTATCTCTCCACGACGTCTGCGGAGCCATTCGTACTTTGCGTCGCGGTGGGCTCATTCGCGACGCCGCGGCGCTCGCGGCAGCGCGTATTCTTCCCACTGATGCGTTGCTATTGGATGTTCGCCGCGAGCTCGCGGCAGCGGAAGAAGCGCGAGGTGGTATGGAGGCGGCGGCCAAGGCGCATTTGGCCGTCGGCGCGCCCGCCGCCGCCGTTCGCGCGCTCACGCGTCTCGATCGCGGTGGAGCCCACGCCGCCGCCCAAGTAGTCGTCGCGTGCGGATTGAGTGGTACGCAAGAACGACGAACAGTCATCCGCGCCGTGGTCGAGCTCGCCGAGATGGATGATTTTACAGCCGCCCTAGAGACGTTTGAGGCCGCGGACGCCGCGCTCGACGTCGCCGACGGATACGTCCGCGATATCGTCCGCCTCGAGCGCGCGTTCGCGAGCGCAAACATCGACGAATTCCACGACATCCTGACGTGCATGCCCAATGACGCAGTCATGGCGTTGACAAAGCCCGAATTATGGCTCGAGTACTCGCTCTCGAGACGCCAACGCAGACATCGACGGCTCGCGCTCGCTCGAGCCATCTTCCGCGACATTGCGCGCGCATACGAGTTCGACGTCAACGCAGACCAAACGGAATCAGCCATGTGCAACCTCGCCATGGTTCCCATCGACGCACATGACGCGCACGATGTCAACATTGCGACGACGTCGAGTCTCCTCGCCGACGCCTCTCGCGCGCCCGACGGCGAAGCCGCCGCCCTCGCCCGCACCCTCGCCACCGCTCACCACGCCGACGCCGACGCCGACGCAATAGAATAGAAAACACAACCCGCACGCGGCGCTTGCACGTTTTGAGGCGTCGCTTTGCGGGTATAACCAATAGAAACCGTAGGGGCACAACTGTCGTTTCATCTGCGCATCCTCACTCGCCGACGCCGTCGACGACACCCGCGCACGACGACGACGACACCCACGACGACGACCGCACGAACGACATCACCAGGCGCGCACCACCTGCGCCCGTCGCCCGCCCCCTAGGCGCATCGCACGCACACGATGCCATCGCATCATCTCACGCCCACAATCACGGCATCAAACGCGTGCGTCGACGCCGCGCTCGCCGCACGCATCGCCCGCGACGACGTCGAACACTTCTCCGCACACGTCCGCGCGTGCGAGACGCTCTACGCGGCGTGCGCATCGGGTGCGTGCGCGTGGACGCACTCGGCGAACGCGGCGCGCGCGACCAAGGCGTTTGCGACGTCTCGCGCGCGCGTACGCGAGGATGATTTCACGCGCATACTCGACGTCTCTCTGCGTTTCGTCCATGCGTGCGTGGACGTGGACGATGCGTGTGCCGGAGAGTGGTGCGATGCGGCGATTCGCGCGATTGATGCGTACGGGAAGCATAGGAAAGGGACGAGCGCTTCGCGGGCGCGTCCGTCGGCTCGATGCGATTGGCGCGGGATGTTCGCGCGCGCGGAGCGATTTTTCAAAGGTGACGCGCGCGCGTACGCCGGGTACGGTGTCAGCGGCTCGACACACTTGATGTATATTAAGCTCGTGCGTAAGTGTCGGCGATTTTTTGAAGATGGCGCGGCGCGAGAGATTTGGGCGCGCGTGGCCGAGGCGTGTCAATCGACGGATCACAACGCGTGTTTCGAAGCGTTGGCCACTTGTCATGCGTTTATGCCGTGCATGCACGTGGGCAATCACGGAAGCGACGATGCGGCATTTTTCGTCGACGTCGTTCGCGGTGAATGGTGCGCGATGTTTGACGCGCTCGGGGCGAATGCGCATTGGAAGGCGTATTGGATGTCCATGTTTGCGCAGCTCGCCAAGCACGACGTCGCGGGCGAAATCGTATGGACCGATGGTGTGTTTCGTGGAATTTTAACCGCCACGTTGAGTGCGCTGGAGCTTCCCATCGGTGGCGTTGAAGGGCGCGTGCCGTTTGGGCGCAAGCTCCCGGGCCGAGCGGCGGCAGTGTTTCAATCGTCGCGAGACGCGCCCGCGGTGCGGAGCTGCGCGAAATTTTTAACGCATCGCTCGACGGCGGCTGCGGACGCGCGCGCGACGACGGCAATCGCGCAGATTGTGGATTACATTGAGCATTACTACCATCCGAGCAATAGTGGGCATTACGTGGGGAATTTGATGTCGTTTATGCGATTTTGTATCAAGTATACGGAGAAGTTGGTCCACGCGCGCGATGGATGGGACGTCGAGGCGGTGGAACGGTTCGCGACGACGATGAAGCGATTAACCGACCGCGGCATGTTTTCAAAAAATAGTACTTTGAGACAAGCATCGATGGTGGCTACGTCACGATTGGCATACATGTGCCCGCGCGTGATTTTACCCACGGTGCTCATGCGATTCGAGGAGGCGTTGTCGCACGAAACGGCGACGAGGCGACTCGTGCCGGCGCTGAATTGTCTCACAGCGTGCGTTCGGCCATTGTTACAACTCCCACTGAATACCATTTTTGAAGACAGCGACGGGGAGGCGTACATGAATGTCAATGAATTCATCGCGTCGGCGCTCATGGCGGCGCTTCCAGGGATTGATGTGAACGACTCGTCAAAGACGTGCGCGGCGTTGCGTTTGTTTTGCGCGACGGTGAGCAACGTCACGGCGCTCGTCGACGTCGGCGAACCCGGGGCGAACCCGCTCGTGCCCATCATGTGGTCCGAGTGGACCATACAGTTTCTCTCACAACTCTTCGTGTTGTTTGAGCATTTACAACCCGATACGCACGGGAGTAAGTCCGATGCGGCTGACGCCTTTAAAGGCGGCGCCAGAGACGCGTCGGGATTTTTACTCGGCTCGACATCCATGTACCAACCATTTTTGCGATTACTATTCGCACGTCTCGACCCAGACATACGTAAGTTGGCTGTCAATCGCGTTGCAGCGTTTGTGCGCGAAAATACGCTTCCTGAACTTGTAGATGAAGTTGGCGTTCTCGTACAAGCGGCAACTATGGCGGATCCAGAGACGAGCGTCGAGGAGATTTTGCGCCCGCTCGCGCGCGCGTTGCGCGAAGACATCTCCACCGCCGACGCTACGCTAAGCACCGCCGTGGAATCTCGTATACGATGGAACAGTGGACTTTTAATCATGGGCGCCCATCGCGCCGCTCGAAGCGTCGCGTCGGCGTTGACGGTGGAGATTAAAGCGCTCTCGCGCGACATTTTTAGCGCGTGCGAAACGAATGGAAACATGGAACTTTTAGACACTGGAGAGCACATTTTGAGCATGCTCGTATCGGGGCTCACGACCACGTACATGGTCGACGAAGAACAGGATGTATTAGGTGAAGATGGCGTTGCGGACTGGGTGACGACGCGGTGGGAGGTGGACGACGGGGAAGAGTCAACCGTCGGCGCACGCCACGCGCCGACGCCATTTCAGTGGTCGTATCCAACCGCCGACAACATACGAGAAGCGGAGGCGATAGTGGATGAATTTCTAACGCAGCCTGCGAACGCATTGATTCAAGGCACGAATGACGGCGGTGCGGGGAACGTCGATGTCATGGATATCGACGGTGGCGCGACCTTGTCGTCGTCAAAAAAAGTCGTGCGCGTACGCGTCTCTGCCATCGGCGGCGTGCTGACGGGATTCCGTGTGCGTCTCGCTGACTTTAGCGACCCAACCGCAACGAAAACTTTCCTCGCGCATCGGGAACCAGTCATAGCGAGCGCTGAAGCGCGCGGTCTCGCCGCGCAAGCACTCGTCGCCGCCGTGTCGCGCACCAGCGCCGATGACGTCGAAACTCTTCGACTCATTTGCTCTGTCGCTGACGTTGTGTTGAATCCACACGCGCACGCCTTCTCAGCGCGAAGCGCCGGGTTCGAGGCTTTGCGTTCAGATGCCACGTATCTTTCACAGCCCCAATCTTTTGGCGTCGAGTCGCGCTCGCCTCGATGGCTCGTTGCGGAAAATGTTCGTCTCAACACGCAATGGCGAGACGCCATGTCGACGTTTTACTCTGGATCCTCGAGCGAATTCAACGACTACGGTCCGGTCTCGGACCCGCGCCGCGTCGAGCTCTTACGCATGGTAGAGGAGTTGGCGTTGAGTAAATACAGCACGGTGCGCCGAAGCGCGTTGCCCGTCGTTGACACGATGTTTGAGCGATACCCGAGCGACGCCCATCGCTTTGTCCAGCGCTCCATCGACGCGTTGGCGCACACTGAAGAAAACGAAGACGCGTGCATCGCGGCGTGCTATGCGTTGCGTTGTTCAACGACGCTGACAGCGGTGCTGCATAACGAAGCGCTCTTTGCGCCATTTGTCCGCGCAGTGCTTGGAAGTGCGCATCACGGCTCGGAAAAGGCGCAAGCGTCTGTCGGATCGTTGTTTTTGCATTACGCGTTGTTGTTCACGCGGGGCGCATTCGCGCGCGCGTGCGACGGTATCCAGATGTTAAAATTAGACATGCTCTCGACTTTGGAATCTTCGTACGAATCGTCAACGACGACGAAACCGATGCATTGGAGTTACGAAATGATGACCAACGCGATGACGGTGTTCTTTCTCGACCCGCGTCTGGACGAAGCCGCGTTTCTCACGCGCGCCACGCGAGTATTCATGCAAAGCACTTTGGGTGATTTAAAAGTCACCAGGTTTCCTGCAATGTGCGCACTGTTGATGTTGAGTCGTTACGATTGCTACGAGTCCACCTGCGTGCCGGAAATTCGAGAAATCGTCCGGACTGACGCCGTTGGAACGGTGCGCAAATGGACGCGTAATTTTGCGTTGGCGCATTCCGCGCTTGACGCCGGGGAAGCGCGCTCGCAAGTGAATGGCAAAGCGGACGCATTAATGCAAGCCGCAGAGTCGCTCTATGGATTCGCAAACGAAATGTCCGGACCAGACTGGCCGATGACGCGCGCCTTTGAATGTCTGCCGTCTACGGGCGCGTTCATCGTCGCGGTGGCGCGGTTTTGGATGCTCTTGGCGCGCGTCGCGCCGAATGACGTCGTCACCGGCCTGCGCGCATTCCTTGATGACCCGACGATTCAGAACGGCGATCGAAGCATGCGATGCGCGGTGGCCGAGGCGCTTGCGGGCACCCTCGCATCGCGCGCGGTGGCCAACGTGGATGACGAGCGTTGGATGGAACGCGCGTTTATCAAATTCGCCCTCGACGCGTCCACAGATCAACGCGAGGAATGGCTCCGTGGCGCCGCGTATTGCACCGACAGTGGAAATGGAAATATCTCTGACTCGCTGCTTCGACGGTTGCTCGAGCACGAAGAGTCGTTGTCAACGGTAACGCACGTGGCGAGGAGTTTGGAGTTGAAACGCGTCTGCGCGGCGCAGCTCGGTCGCGCCGGCGGATTGGACATCAAGCACGCTATGTTAGACGCACTCGCCGATCCTGTACGCACGCCGATTTTCCACGAAAGTAGAATTGTGCGCGAGCACGCGGCGCAGCTCGCGGCATTGATGATTGCGTCGGCGGAGCCTGAGCTTGCGGAACCTCGCGCTCGAGTGGTTGAATTGTTTACTCGAGACATCGAACACGCCGCCTCTCAAGCGCTGAGTGCTGATCCCGCTATGCCAGATCCAGAGCTCACCAAGGCGCGCGACGCGATTGAAGGCGTGTTTTATGCTGCGCTTGAGCTCGTGCGTCGTGGCGACGGCGCGGCGATCGCCCCGAGCGCGTCAGCCATTCTTCGCGCGGCGTTGCGCACAGCGGAATCAAAGGATAAAGACTTTGCCATGATTGCCAAGCTCACGGTGGCGTACCTAAAGTACGTGCGATTCGAGGATGACGTTTTACGCCAACTCACGCACATGTTGATTGCTACGTTACATGATACGAATTGGCACACACGCGCGGCGACGTTGCGCTTTATTCAAGCGCTCGCGTATGGGCACGCCTTTGCGCTCGGCGTTGAGCTCTTCATTGCCCTTCGCGACGCTGTCGTCGCGAGCTTATCCGACAAGCAACTCGAAGTCGCCCAGCTCGCATCATCCACGCTCATGATTTTCCTCAAGGGTGTCGGTGCGAGCAGTGAGGCTGAATTACGAGCGACATTCTTACACGTCGCCAAGACGACGCCCGTGGGCGCCGACGCCGATCCGCTCACGACGTCCACGAAACACGCCGCCGTCCTCGGTCTCTCCGCATGCGTACTTGCGCACCCATACGATGTCCCAACGTGGATGCCCGAAGTCATGGAAACCCTCGGATTTGCCTCGCTCGAACCCGCGCCGATGAAGCTCGCCGCTCAAAAGACGTTTGCGGAATTCAAAAAGACGCATCAAGACACGTGGAGCGAAACTCGCGCCGCGTTCACGCACGATCAATGGGATGCGGTGACTTTAGGATTAGATCTCGCCCCTAGTTACATCATTTAGGTTTACTAATGTCCGGTAGTAGTTTGACAATACCAGCCGCATCATTGCACGCGTGCCATCCATCCTTTATCCTCACTTTGCGACTCGCGACATGTCACAACCAAGCCTCGAACGCGCCCTCGAGCATCTCAATCTCGACGACGACGACGACGACGACGACCACTACCACGAGAAAAACGTCCGAGACGACAATGATGACGACCCATCTCGCGATGTGCGCGACGACATCATCGCGCGCGCGTACCACCGCGCAAATTACCGTCCATGTCCATCATGTGGAGAGTACTTTGTGAAAACCATGGAGCGGCGAGACGCATCACAATGCGAACGATGCGACGCCACGCCGCGCGCGACGGCGTCGAGAGCGACACGTGTGCTCATCATGTGTCCAGTCTGGTGCGTGCGGCGACGACGAGGGCGAACGGTGTGGCGATGATTGTATGTATGGGTAACTGACATTTGGCTTTCGTTTCGCGCAGCACGGCGGTGCTCATTAAACCTGCGGGATCGCACGCGCTGTGCATGTGCGCGCGGTGTTTGCACGTGTTGCGCATTCCATCAACCAAGGAACCGCACCGACGATCGTCGCCGACGGGGGTGGTTAAGGAGGAGGACGATTTGGAATCGAACCGCTCGCAAAGCGGTCCTCCAGGCTTTGAGACGTCGGCGGCTTTTGATGATCCCGCGACGCTCAACGTCGTCGCGTGCGTGTGTCCGACGTGTGCGATGACAGTACAAGCGCCATTGAATGCACCAGATGGGGTGTGTAAGTGCGGGGCGTGTGGAAATCTGTTACGCGTGCCCGTCGTCGCGTAATTGTTTGCCGCGCGGCTTCGATTCGATTCGATTCTATTCGATACATGGAAACGACGAACCTTTCAGCATTGACATCATTATCACAGATGAATGACTTATGCATTTACGTTACTGGTATACTTGACTGACGAAACCACGACTATGACGAGGATAAGAACGCTATACGCTCGACGTACGCCGACGCGATTGATCGATGCAGAGCGCGCGTACCGATACCATGATGAAGATCTTCGCTCGACGATGACGCATGTTTACGTATCGGATTGCAACAGACGCTGACGTCGTTGTGCACGAATCGCACGCCAGCGCGATTTGGACGCGATGAGCCACGCGGCGCGATTGCCGAGCCACAACGCGCGATATCGAAGCGCTTCTTCGGCTCGATCGTACGACACGCAAGACATGTCTTCTTCTTCATCAAACGCCGCTCGTCTCGCTTTAGAGCGCATGTCTGGCGTGATTTCGGTTGTTAACACGCGTTTTCGTGGCGCGGGTGTTGGAGAGAGCGCTTTGAATGCGGCGCGGAACTGCGCTTCGTGGCCGAATAAACCGTAAATCGCGGCGCCGTGGGACAACGCGGAGGATGGTGGTTTTGGTTTCGGCGGCGAGTTTATCGCGAGGTTTGCGCTGTCGTCGACGCGTATCCATGACAAAAATGGATCCATGTTTTGAGGCAAGACAACGCCGCCGCGTGAACGAACGACGCGACGCGTCGCGGAATGACGTCGCAGCCGAGCGCAGCGTCTCTCTTCTTCGTGTCACCAACAGAGGCAATAAATGTTCATGTGAATATTAAGACAACGCTACAGTGCACACACAGTTACCGAGGCGCTCGACGATACATTTACGCCCCGAGCGCGAGCGTGAGCTCGGCTTCGCACGCGAGCTCATCGCCGACAAAGCACTGACCCTTCATCTTGGCGATGCCAAAGCGCTTGTTCAACTTGGTGAGCACAACCTTCATGACGAGCGTATCGCCCGGAACCACGGGGCGGCGGAACTTCACGCCGTCAATACCGGCGAAAAAGAATTCTTTCTGCGTGCCGCCTTGACCTGTGTGCGAAATGACGACGAGTGTGAATGGTGAGTATACAAACAAAAGAGAGCGAGAGCGCGACAACTGTCGCGTCATCCGTGCGAGGCGGCGGAAACGCGTCTAATCATCGCATCGTCATACAAGCAAGAGTACGCACCTTCTTCACCCGGTTCCAACATGATTAAACCTCCAACTTGCGCCATGGCCTCTACCATTAAAACGCCCGGCATGATTGGGCGCTGCGGGAAGTGTCCCGGGAAAAAGTTGTCGTTGATGGTTACGTTTTTGACGCCAATCGCGTACGAACCTTGCTGAATTTCAACCACACGATCGACGAGCAAGAATGGGTAGCGGTGGGGCAATAAGTTCATAATGGCACCAATATCCATAGCCATGGGTAAAGCCTTACCCATGCCCTTGGCGGAAGAACCGGGCTCTTCGGCGGCGTCGGCGGCGACGATCACGCGCGAGCGCGGCGTCGGGCGGACGCTCACCGCGGACTTCTTCGCCGGAGACGCCGCAGTGCGGCGCGCCGTGGCGCGGGTGGTGGCAATTTGCGAGAACGTGCACGTCGCTGACATCTTAATCTGTGTGAGTGCGCGTATGCGGCGTATGGAGACGACACGCGCGCGTCAGCGGCGGGTAAAACCTCAAACGCGAGCGTCTGAGCGCGAGGGAATATTCGACGCACGTGTCGACGAAGTCAATGCGGACGCGACGATGCGGCAGAGTGACGCGTCTTTGTGGCGAGGTAAGCGCGCGTACCTGAGTAATGCGCGTGTGTGAGCGATTGGGAATGCGGTCAAAGGAAGATAGCGCTTTGCTCTTTATCCAGCAAACGTACCAGTACCGGTACAACAGAAATTAGAACAAATGCGGGCAAATGCGAGATGGAGGCTAGAGAGTTAAAATTTTAAAACGCTAATAAATGAAAGGAATGAGACGATACTTGACGATTGCGCAATAGCGCGCCCAGTCGGCGCCATACTTTTCCTCGCACGCTTCGCCGTCCCGAGCGTCGCGATGGGCGAGTAAAATTCCAAAGTAAATGACGTAAAAGTACGGCACGACGTGGGAGAAGCCGCACGGCAAGCACCACGCCCACGCCATGATCCAGTCACCGAGGTAGTTAATATGACGGCAAATGCCCCACCACCCGCTGACGATGAGCTTGGTACCGCGCTTGGTTTGCAACGTCTTCAAATGCGCCACACGCGGGTCGTTCGGATTCGTGCGGAACAAGTTCTTTTGCGAGTTGGCGCCGCGGAATATAGCATACCCGACGCATTGCACGAGCAGCACGAGTGCCAAATGCGCATTTGACAATGCCTGTGGATGCTCGAGAATGTAACGGCACTGCAATGAATACGTAAACGGTACCCAAACCAAATCACCAAACGCAAGCATGAAACCAAAGCCGTCCGTAGTGACATCCATCGTGGTCAAAATCGCTGGTTCATTCCACAGAGCATCGATGACGTAAGCACCTTGGAAGGCACACACCAAAGCCATCGCGGGCGACACGGCGCCAAACGTCGCGTACTCCTTCGCCGCGAATCCTAAATCCAACAACAACCACCCAATCAACCCCGGCGTGAGCTCGCAAAACACCTTCAAATCAAACTTTCCATTCAACAATCTCGGATTCAACTCACGACCGATGAAGTAGTCGTACGCAGCGTTACCGCTGTCGCCACCCTTGGCGAGCATCTTCCCGCGCCCAAACGAGCTCGCGTACAAGTACGTCGACAACGCATACGAAAACACAATCATCGCCGTGAGCATTGATAAGAACTTTTCATGCACCAGCGTCAGGTCAATCACGCCTGCATGCGTACCGATCGCACCGACGACGCACGTCGCTACGAAGACGCGAAACCCGTTCAACTTGTACGTCAACCTCGACCCGCCTGGGAGCACCACGCCTTGCTTTTCGATCCCAGGCAACGCCACGTGCGCGATGATAGTAAACGCCATCCATCCTAGCGCCATCACCGCGCCTTGTACGTCGAAGAGCGGCATGGACTTGGGAAACCCGGGTAAAGAGGCGAGACCGCGTCGCGCGACGTCGCCCACCGCCGCGCATCCATCTTCGTTGCACGCGTACACGAGAAAGTAGCACACCAGCGGAAGCACGAGCGTGATTGCAGCGGCGCCAATGGGGCCACCAAACTCGTAATGCATCGCCGCAGCGGGCGCGGTGGGCGTGACGGGCGCTGTCTTTACTCGCGCGCTGGCTTTGGGCTTTGCGGCTTGGCGAGACCGAGTCTTTGCCGGGGACTTGGCGCTCGACGACGCCTTGGACGGCGTGCGCGACGATGTGCGCGTGCGTGGGGGCATGATTGATAACGTTTCGCCGACGCGCGTGTCGAACGTCGACGTCGACTCGCGCGTCGATTTCTGGCGCAACGACTTCTGGCGCCGCGTTTTGACATTTGTCCTTGCGTTTCATATTCATATTCATATTTCACCGTGTCTACTATTCTAGTCCTTCGTCAGCCACCGTGCGAAGAGTTAACAAATCAAGCCTATACACGTGCGCAATCATCCGCCGTTGGGGCAATTGGCAGCCCAATGTCCTTGTTCGCCACATTTGTAACATGGGTGGGATGCGTTCGCACCGCCGGCGGGCGCATCGCGTTCTGCGCGTGTTCGTCGACGTCCCGCGGTCGTGGCGCGACCAGCCCTACGCGCACCGCGGCCGCCGCGACCGCCACGGCCGCCGCGGGCAGCTGCTGCGGGCGCGGCTTGACGAACAGGAGACGCGCGGGGCGCCGGTTCGTCGTTTTGACACGCGCGCGCAAACTCGGCAAAATCACGCGAGCAAAACACGCATCCCGTCCATCGACCCATGTGTTGGAAACCAATAGGAAGAAACACTTCCGAAAACCGAAACGAACATAACTGTCCGCGACATTGACCACACGACTCATGTTCGACCTCGCCGCGGCGCGTGCACGATGGTAACGTGACTCGATGCGCGCAATGCTGGACGTCGCATTGCACCGTAAACTTTGGAATGTTGCGCGCGCCTGGCGTCGAATAGAGCTTTGACGTACCCCCGCACCCTGGACAGTTTCTTACATTGCCAATGGTGTCACCTGCGTTGCGTGCCGCCGGTGCGCCTCGAGCGGGTGCGTTCGCGTCGCCGCCCGGCGCCTGCCCGCCATCCAAAAACGAGCCAACTGTTGATGTGAGCGTATTCTTCGCTCGATCTAATCGCGTGTACGCATCAAGCATGGTGTCTAAATGCTTCCGTAATCCCTCTGCTGGGTTTAATCTGTTATGTGCCGCTGCGTCGACGTCACGCTCCATTTCAGCGCGTTTTGTCGGCAGCCACATGTCCGCGACGCCCATTCTGTCATACGCCAACACCAACGCCTCCCCAAGCTCCGTGGGCGTCAAGCGATTGTCACCCACCTTGCGCGCGTACCCGCGTTCTCCTACAACCTTTTCTATGTGCTGTGCTTGCGTGGCATCGGTGCCAATCATGTGCGATTCCATGAGCGACAACAAGTCGACTTCGCTCAAATAATCGGGCGCACGCGTCGCGCCTTGATGGAAATTCAACACCGGCGTGAACTGCTCGCCCGACTCGTACGTGGGCAACGTACTGTTACCCCAGTTATCGTACGTGGGCGCTAATCTCGGGCCTTCGGGCGGACCAGGGCCGTAAATGTCCAAATAATTCCGTTCGCGAATCATCACTCCCGTCGCGCGAAACGCCTCCCCGGCGACGTCGATGTCGACGTGCGTCTTCATCGCCACCGCTGGATGCGAGCACGTCGCCAAGAAATGTCGGCAGACGAATTCGTACACTTTTGACATGTTTACATTCTTCGATCGCATCTTCGCATACGCCGCGTCGTCGGCGAGTTTGGTTGGATAAATGGGAGGGTGCGCCTTGTCATCCTTGCCGCCGCCGGGCGGACGACGAAAGCGCCCGTTGATTAATCCATTCGCATAGAATCCAAACTGCGCGTGCTGCGCCATGTCGGCTAGAGTACCGTCATAATCGAAATTGTCGGGAAATTTATCCGTCTCCGTACGCGGGTACGAAATGAAACCGTCATTATATAAATCTTCAGCAATTTTCATAATTTGCTCGGGTGAAATGCGCAACACGCGATTCAAGCGCTTTTGCATCTCGAGCGTATTCAACGGATGTGGTGGCCATCGTTTACTTTCTTGACCATCGACATCGATCACAGTGGCAATATTTGCCCGGGTGCACATGTCGAATAAATTCTTTGCAAATCCGTGGTCGAATAAACGTCCGCGGCGCCACTCGAATTGCGCCGTGGTTCCCGCGCGCTCGTGCGAACATTTAATCGCCCAGAAATCCTCACTCACGTGCGCGTCGATATCCCACTTGCGCTGAACGATGAACCCAAGCGTAGGAAACTGACATGGTCCGTACGACACCACAGATTTCCCACGATCATCCACTGGTAAATTCACCCCGGCGCGTTGTAACGCCAACGTATTAAATCGCGTAAACGCCGCGCCCAATCTCAAATCTAACTCCATGCGCATATCCACCGCCTTTGACTCGAACTCATTCGGAACTACTAAATTATTCAACGCCCTATCCGCATCCGCCCGGCTCAACGCCGAAAATCTCGCGCGTAAAACAACCATACGCGCGTTTGCCTCTCGACACGTTCGCAACACCTCAAACGCTATATTCTCCCCTTCACGATCACAATCCAACCACAATATCAAACTCTGACATCCGCGCGACTCGCGTTTTATATTATTCGCCACGTCAACCTTATCATTCGCCACCGTCTTGGTCACTCGGCAATGAAATAAATCCTTTGGGTCCACGTCGTTCCAACGCGCGACGCCCGGCTCGAATTCAAAATTACTCAAGTGTCCTATCACCGACGTGAAAACCATCGTCACCTGTCTCCCTTGCACGACGTACGGGAACTCCCACACCTTGTTAAAACGCGACACGCCCTCGCGCGAACGCGCGTGTCCGTTCGACAGCACGCGGGAGATTTCTCGCGCGACGGATGGTTTCTCAGCCACATTGAGCACGCGGTCGCCCGCGATGCGCGGCGCCATGCCGCCGCCGCCGCCGCCGCCGCGCGCGCGAAGCCGATGTACGGCGATGCGTGCGTGCGATCGTCCGTGCGGTCACGCGTGCGTGTGCGCGCGCGACGCGCGGTGCATGTCGCCGTGTGCCGACAATCGCACGTGAGCACGGCGAACACCGCACACGGCGCCGCGCGCGCGACGTCGTTCGAGCGCCGACGCGCGCCGTGCGGTGCGACTAAGTGCGTCGAGTCATTCGCGCGCGCGCACCGAGCGCGGCGGCGAGCGGTGTCGCGAGAACGACGCGGCGATTGGATTTGGTTTTGGATTAATCACCGCGCGTCAATCGATCGAACGATGGATTATCGCCGCGATGACGACGTCTTACGCGCTCGCGCGCGGCGCTGGGCGCACGCACTGCTTGGGACGGAGTCTCCACGCGCGCGCGCGACGCGGAGGATGACGTATGAGCGCGCGAGAGCGGATGTGAGTGGTGAACGCGCGTCGTGGTCGAGCGACCGACGCGAACTCGCGCGCGCCGTGAGCATGGATGTTGAGCGCTTGCCGGTGATTGAGGGCGATGGGCGCGGGCGAGATGTGGAGAGTATCGATGCGTTGATGCGCGTGTTGATTGTGCACGGGGAGAAGAGCGCGCGACGCGGGTATAGACAGGGCATGCACGAGGTGGCGGCGATGGTGTTTGACGTCGCGAGAGACGGACGCGGAGGACGCGCTTCGACATCGTCGTCGTCGCCCACGGTGGGGTTTACTGAAGAAGAAATCGAGAGCGCGACGGAGGATGACGTGTCTTTTCTCGAGCACGACGCGTATGGGATGTTTGAGGCGTTCATGGGGGATGTAGAGGGTGGCGTTTCGGACTCGTCGGGCGACGGGAAGCGTTTGCGGTTGGCGACGTATTACGAAGATGCGTCCACACCTTCGTCGCCAATTAACGCTGCATTTAGACGCATAGAAAAGGCATTGGTGTATATCGATGCTGTACTGGCGCAGAAGCTCGCGGCGCTTGAGGTGGAGCCGCAATTGTACTTGCTTCGTTGGCTTCGCTTGGGATTTGGTCGGGAATTTCACCACGAAGACGTGATGATTTTGTGGGACGCATTCATGGATGCCATCGCCAACGGCACGCGCGGGGGCGCCGAAGACTTTTCGTCGCGTGATGTTTATGAAGGCGTGGCGGTGAGCGTGTTGCTGTCGATGCGGGACGATATTCTCTCCATGGATGACTTTGGTTCGGTGATGAGTCGGTTACAGCGCGTGCCGCCCGGGATTCAAGTGAGACATTTAATCGCACGTGCGAAAGCCATGGCGGCAACTTCGTTGCTAGATACGACGAACGATAGTCTTGCGACATCAGTAGCGATATCGGCAGCGCGAGGGAAAGACCGACTCGTCGTACCAAGATTGCGAAGCAAAAGTCGCGGCGACGCTGAAGCTCCCACCGAGTCAAGCGTCGATGATGAAGACAAAAAACGCGCCGTCAAGGATACTTGGGCGTCAGAACCTCTTACGCCGGCGATCGAAAAGAACGTAAGTGCAGCGCCAGGTCCGTCTACTTTGCCGCCGTTTGTGGATGGTTTCGCGAAAGTTACGCTCACGGTTCCTCGCCCGGTGTCGGCGATGACGAAATCCAACGACACCGAAGACGTGGATCCATTCACTACATCCATGTTTGCCGCCCCAAAGAAAACGGCCGGGCAACTTTTGCGCGATACATCACTCAAGATAGATGCAGCTTTAGCGGCAAAATCTCGAGAATCCTCCCCAGACGCTGCCGCTCGCGCTCGCACCGACGCTATTCGTCATTTGACGCTTGCGTTGGCGTCGCTCAAGCGCGCGAGCACTCTCGGCGATGCCAGCGCCCTCGATGCTGCGGTTCAAACTCAAGCCGTGCTTGATACGTGTGAGTCTCTTAGTCAATAGCCGCCTTTCGATTCAACGCACGTATCCAACGACGTATAAACAAACAGCGCCCTCGCGCTCGCGCGCTCTCTGTAGAAGGAAAAAGCACTTTTTCTCAACCACCTTCTTTAGAACTCGCCGCGCGCGGTCGATGGGGAAGCGGCGTAAACCAGACGCCCAAACGCTGCTAGAAACGCGCGCGGATGCGGGTGCGATAGTCGGTGCGCTTTTGCGCTCGGCGTCGGCGAAGAGGAAGGGTTCAAGCATTAAAGCGCTCACGCTCGCCGCCTCGGTCAAGCATAAGAAGGCCACGCATGCGGTGGTGATGGAGACCATCAAGCACGTGCGGGCGATGAAGTCCTTGTTTCGCAGTATCGGTGGAGATTTAGCGGCCGTCATGGGCGCTGACGAAGGCGCGGGAGGAGACGGCTTAACCGCAGCCGAGTGGCGCGCGAGAGGCGACGGCTTTGTGTACGCGTACGAGTTACTCTTCGGAGCGTCGCGGCAGCTCACGAATTGGCGAGGGCGTGATGGTGGAGATATTTTAACGCCTGAGCACGTCGACGCACTCACGCGGGCGCTCGAGAAGGCAATGTCTACGGCGAAGGTAACGACGGCGGCGGCTTTTGCGGAACGCTTTTCACCAGACAACGGTGGGACGGTACGATATTCGCGAACGGCGCGCGTGAATACATTGAGGATTTCGGTAAACGATGCGTTGGATGCGTTTCGTGAGGAGGGCTACGAATGCGCGGTGGATGGGTTGATTGATACGTTACTCGTGTTCCCGGCTGGTACGGATTTACACGCGCACGCGTTGGTCAAGGATGGACGCGTCGTGCTTCAAGGGCGTGCGAGTTGTCTACCCGCTGCTGCGTTAAACCCCGAAAAGGGATGGGCGTGTATCGACGGTTGTGCTGCGCCTGGAAATAAGACGACGCAACTGGCGGCGATGGTTGGCAAAGAAGGAGGCGTGTACGCGTTCGATGCTGACGCACAGCGGCTCAAGCGTCTCAAAGAAAACGCTAGGACGACTGGGAGTGATGGCATCATTCGCGCCAAGTGCCAAGACTTTCTTACTGTTGATCCTGAGGCAGAGACGTACGCGAGCGTGCGCGCGCTTCTCCTCGACCCGTCGTGTTCGGGATCGGGAACTGAAGTAAACCGCGGCGACATCATGTTGCGCCACGCGCTCGGCGATACCGGCGACGGCGACGACGATGATGATGATTTAGACGATGAACGAATCGATAAGTTGGCGGCGTTTCAAAAGTCAGCGGTGAGGCACGCGTTTGGATTTCCGGAAGTCGAGCGCATATCATATAGTACGTGCAGCGTTCACACCAAGGAGAACGAAGAAGTCGTCCGTGATGTGATGGACGCTGCAAAGAGACATGGTTTTCGCCTCGCGCACGCCCTCCCAAAATGGCACCGTCGCGGAATCCCTATCGATGGGCTATCACATACCGAAGCGAAATGCTTGATTCGCGCGGATCCGATAGATGATGACATGGAGGGATTTTTCGTAGCCATTTTTGAGCGAGACGTCGAGCGCACGAAGAGCAAGGGCGTGGGATTAAAACCAGCTAACCCGAACAAGGCGGCGACGGCGACGGCCAACACCAAGAAGCGACACGCGAAAGATATGGATGCCGTCCGACCGACGTATACGCCGCCGACATCGTCGAATGCTGCGAAGAAGAAAAAGTCGAAATCATCCAAGCCGACGCCGTTGTTTCGTTGATGAATGCTTCGCGGCGGCGTAGGTGAGCAAAGTTTCCCAATAGCTTAGACAGAGAATGAATGAATAGCAATATAAGTAGTGCGATCTAGCGACGTTTTACGCGGTATCTTCTTCCCAAGTCAACGCCTCCTTGACGTACTTGACGCCCAACGCGACGGATGTGAGCGCGATGGGCGCCGCGCCGACTTGCCACGACATATCCGGCGCGTACGCCACCCCACGAGACATCAACGCCGCCGCCAAAGGAATAGAGCACACCGCAAGCAATTCACCGTTCACCACTTTGGTGATTCTGTTCGCGAGCTTCTCCGACATTGGTTCAACATCACCCTTGGCTTTCGCCGCCGCGCGTTGAATAATCTTAATCGTCGGAAACAAAGACGAAGACCCCATGACGGTGAACAACCACATCTTCACCCAGAAAATCGGCTCGTGCGAGTAAAACTCCCACCCCTTACCGTACTCCGTCGCGCGCAAATACCCAGTGTACAACACCAAGATACCGGCGATGCCGTACACGCTGTCGGCGATGACCAAACGCGTCTCCTCCGCCTCCGTCATGTTCGCCTTCACCGTCCACTTCTCCGTCGTGAGCGCGCCGACGACGAGCACCAAACCGAGATAGTGTCCATACGCCGCGAACGCGCTCGCGACTTGGTCCACCGCGGCGTGCGCATCCGCCGCGTACGCCGTGGCGATCGCCGCAGGCGCGCTCAACGTGAGCGTCTTCAACACATCGGCATCCTTGTGCGCCGCACCGGCGACGACCGCGGTGCGCGTCGCGCGCGCGGGCGACGCCACCGGCGCTGCGCATCGTCGCGCGGCGCAAGGCGCGCGCGCGGCGGGTCGGATGGCGAGGGTGGACGCGTTGAGCGTGTACATAATTACGGCTGACAGTCGCGCGTCGCAGAGTGACGATGACGTCAGTCGCATGCGCGCGGTCGGTGCGACGGCGATTCGTGCGCGCGCGCGCGGTCGAGCGGTTGGGACGACCGCGGCGGGGCGGGGCGCGCGCGAGCTGCGCGCACGGACGCGCGGCGGCGGGGCGGGGCGCGGGCGCGAGTGGATAAGGCGCGACGACGAGGCGACGCGAAAAAGTGCACGCGCGGCGATGCAGACGTGGGGCGATGTCGTGGCGGATATGGACGACGGCGACGCACGCACGGGGTACGCGATAGATGTTGGTGGTTCGACGGAGGCGCGGTGTGTGCGCGCGGTGGTGGTCGTGCCTGGGCTCACGGATGGGCCGGAGAGCTTGGCGTACGTTGCGGCGACGAGCGCGTTGGCTGAGGCGTGTCGCGCGCGCGGCGTCAAGCTCGTAAGATTCGAATTGACATCGTCGTATGAGAGATATGGAACGGTTGACTTGGATTCCGACGCGGAAGAGATAACCCTGATTGTGCGCGCGGTGGCGGAGAAGTTTGGTGTGGAAAAGTTTACGCTGCTCGGCCACTCGACGGGATGTCAAAGCATTTGTCACCTTATGCGCACGACGAAGGACGCGGGGTTGATTGATAAGATCGAACGTATCGTGTTGCAGGCTGGTGTGAGTGACCGAGATTGGTATGACCACGACAATGGCGTTGAGGTTATGCGCGAAGCTGTGCAATTGGCGGAGAGCATGGCTTCGCCGACGGATTTGATGCCGAGCGACACGCCCGGGACGTATGGCGTACCAACTACAGCGCGCCGCTTCATGTCTCTCGCGGGGCGAAATGGTGATGATGATTGGTTTAGCCTCGATATATTCGATGGCTCTTCATCCAGCGATGCAGTGGCGATGAATAATAAGATTGCGACATTGACGACGTGCGCGAACGTCGACGTTCGGCTCGTCGTCTCTACGCAGGATGAGTACGTCCCTTACGATGACAACACAATCAGAGCACATAACGAGCGCATTCGAGCGGCGTTCGATGCGGTGGCTAAGAGTGCTGCCACTCATTACGTCGCGGCGAATCACGATTTGAGCGACATGAAAGATGACGACGTCGCCGGCGTCGTCGATTTCATCCTCTAGTAAATTTAGTGCAGTGTAAAATACATGGCTACAGAATCGTTGTACATTGTATCATATCATATCATCAAAGCTTCTTCTTTCTCGCCACAGGCGCTTTGCGTTTCGCTTTGGCGTCTGAGGGCAACCCCATGGCGAACAAATCATCGGCTTCTTCATCCGCGCGCGCGTCGTTCTTCATGCGCTCGCGTTCGTCATCCGTCATCAGTCGTTCGTGTTCGTACACAGACGCATACGCCTCTGCGGGTGCTCGCCGCGCAGACGTCGTCGTCGCCCCCGCCACGCGTTGTTTCTTAAACGTTTTGAAGTTCACACCTCGCAAAGTCGACGACGGAGTCCTCGTCGTCGCCTCGCCCGCGCCCGCGTCTCGAACGACCAACTCGCCGTACACCAACTCCGCCTCTCCCATCGTCGGCTCTCGCGTTTTTCGTTTCAACCGCGCCTGCGTGAGCTCGCCCATATCATCCACAATCACACGTCGCACCGCACCATCATACGCATCCGGCTCCGTCGCGCTCCCTTCATCATCCGTCGACGCCTCCGCGTCGTCGCCCGACGTCGCCGTCGCGCGCACGCGCGTCGCCCCTTTCCCCAGCACCACCTCGCGCCCCGCGCATACATCCACCTCCGCCTCCGACGACACCCCCTCGAGCACGCGCACCCACGCCCCAGCCTTGGCCTCCACGCGCGTCGCCGCATCCACGACGACGCGCGTGCCGTGCGTCGACCCGAGATCGCGCACCTCCAACGCCCCGGCGCGCGCGTCGACGCGAAACTCCGCGTGCCGTCTCGACACCGTCGCGTCGCCGTCCCCGACGCACAGCTCGCACGCCGTGTGACGACCGACGGTGACGACCGCGCGCGATGCCCCGACGGTAACCACGCGCCCGTTCCACGACAGCGCGTACGACGACGACATCATCATCATCACTCGCAGTCGTCGAGCACTGACGCGCGAACGACCGCGTCGTCATCCATCCATCTGCATCACTCGCCCCGAACGATGTGAGCGCCGCCGAAGAGCGCGTTGAACAACTCCTGAACCTCGCCGACGAACCGCCCGCGCGTTCGGCGCGTCGCGCGCGCATCCATGCGCCCACCGCTCGCGAGCGCCTCCACGTCGTCGTCGTCCAACGCCCCGGCGCGCGGACTGGTGTTAATCATGTCCGCGTACGCCGCGAGCGCCTGCTCGTCGGGCGATAGCCCGACGCCGGCGCCAGGGGAGTACCCTCGAGATTCGCTTTCGTGCGCCGCGCGCATGGCCACGCGGAGCGCGTCGGCGTCGTCGTCGTCGTCGTCGTCGTCGATGGCGATGGCGATGTCGATGGGCGTCTCGGACGATGCGACGCGCGCGCGCGCCCGTCGTCGATTCGCGCGATTGACGCATCGAGCGCGGTGGAGACCATCGGCGTCGGCGTCGATCGTGTGCGTGCGTCGCGTTCGACGCCTCAATCGCGCGCGCTCGACGACGGCGGCGGTGGCGGCGGCGGCGCGCGTCGGCATCGATGTCGTGGTGAACTGTGGCGTCATCGTCATCGTCGTCGTCGTCGTCGTCGTCACTCGCGGTCGCGGTCGCGTCGACGATGCGGTCGGGATCGGACGCGGACGACGACGATGGGGCGGCGAGTGATCCGGGCGTCGCGCCCTCGCGCGATGCTCGTCGACGGCGGCGCGTCGGCGGCGGTGGTGGCGGCGGCGGTGCGTCGACGTCGAGGATGACGATGACGACGATGACGTCGCGTCGCGCGCCTCGCGCGGAGCGCATCGCTAGCGTCGTCGGGCGTCGGCAACGCCGCGCGCGCGAGGAGTTTGCGACGTGGACGCCCGCGGGGAAGGATGGGCGTCGACGGGGGCATCGCGCGTGCGCGTCGGATGACGAAGAGGACAAGGCGGAGGCGGCTCGGACGCCGCTGGGGGCATACGCGACGTCGAACGCGACGGACGCGGGGCGGAAGTTTGCGCTGGAGCATAGATTGAGCGCGATGCGGGCGTTGCCGAAGACGTCGAGGTATGCCAAGGCGCAGGTGGATATGATCACAAAGGCGTTGGAGTTGCTCGAGCGCGGGAAGGTGCAAGTGCGAACGGTGGAGGAGGAGGATGAGTTGGCTGGTTTGCTCAAGGCGGTGAAGCTTTAAAACAAGTTGTAGTAGATAATTTTCTAGATGTTGCGCTAGTGAGTGCTCGTGCGTTTTATTACCGCGCGCGCGTATATATGTTTGCGTGTGTGTGTTGGATTACAATGGCTGTCAGAAAGTGGGCGCGTCTACACGTGTTCTGTTCTGTCCACATTTTTACGCGCCGCCGACGTCGTAAATTCTAGCCGCATCTGTCAAGATGCGTTTCTTACGGATGCGATACGCAATTGCGGTGCGCATATTTCCTTCTGTTGCGTTTTTGAGCTGTTCGTAATCTTCCTCTAACGTCGTCGGACAATCCTTGAGGCGAGAAAGAACCGCGGCGCGAATCGCTTGCGCCGCGCGCTTTTCAGGCGCGCCCCCGCCGAGCTTGAATCCTTCAACACCATTCGCGGCCGCGAACTCTTCGGGGGTGGCTAATACCGCACGCAAAGCCCAAAGTAACTTATCTTCGGCATTACCGTCAGAGATGAAGTTGCCATTCCATAAAGCCTCATCGAGCACCGGGTGCGTACGCTTGAGGTTGGCCAGTCTAGAAGAGTCGGCGCCGAGCGCCCGCTTCATGGCATCATGATTCGCCTGCAAATACGGTAGTAACCCCTCGAAACGGTAAATATCAGCAACGTTCTCCGCGTCTACGAATCCATAACGCGTCACCAATTCGTCGTTGTTCAATACACCGTATGAAATGAACACCTCTGACCCCGCGGCGAAGTCTTGCGGCGCACGCAACACAAAAGCGCCTCCTGAAAACTCGAATTCCGTCTTCAACATCGTCTTGTGGTTCACCATGTCAATCAATGGCATCAATACATACGCCAACGCGCTATCACGCTCGTTGTTCTGCGCGCTATCGAACACAGTGAGCGCTAAAACGGCAAAGACCGCGAGCCATCGACCTTCGGCGCTTGGCGCCGTCAAAAATGTCGCAAAAGCAGTGCCCACCGCGAGCGATCGCGGCAAAAGCTTGGCTTTCAGCTTTGCATCATCTACCAATCTTCCGCTAAATACTCGCGACCGAACGCAATCCAAAGCCCATACGATACGCTCGTCGCTCATCGTCGCTAAAGCGCTCGTCGTCGCCGCGTGACGTCTCACCAATCTAATCGCCTCCGCGTTCTCTCCAAGCTGATCTCCCTGCAGCTTTGCCGCCAACGTGTACTGCATTGCACGAACTTCGMTATCGCTATAAGAGCCAATCAAATTGAACACTTCAGGGAGTTGTGCGATGTAAGGCGCGAAAGCGCTCTCCGACCCGAGTGCGTACTCTCGAAGCAACACCAGCGCCACACGAAACGCCCACTTCTCCTCACCTACGGCGTCCCATAACGCATCTGATATAAACTCTGGGTGCGGGTTTGCCATGCCTTCGGTAACGACTAGGGCGCTGCGTCGAGGTAGACGCACGAGCTCGTCATTGGCTTTGATGTTCGCGCGCGCTACCACACCTCGAGCGGTTTCAGCGTCATCCTTCGCGCCGCCAACGTAGGCAATTTCAATAGCTTTGCCTTCGACGTCGTTTTCTTTGAGCCAAGACGTGAGACGGGTGTCGGCTGTTGACGCGCTGGCGCGTGGTGTCTCGCGCGACCCGCGCGAGAGGTTTAACAGCGACGCTCGAGTGGGGCGACGCACAGGCGTTCGTGCGAACGCTGGCGCGGCGCGCGACGTCGATGCAGATACGCCATACATTATTACTGTGTTACAATCGCGTGGTTGTCCACGTCACGCGCGCGACGCGCGGATGTGTGAGGATAGCGTCGGCTTTGAGACGTGCTGCTGCGCTGTCGGCGAGGCGGACATATAGTAATACAAGGCGCGGAATCATGATACGCCAAAACAGAGTAAGACACTATTTCCATAGTTTAACGCTCATGTCCCGCGAGGCAGAGATGAGCATTTTTCCAGAGGTACCAGAAATTGTAGCCAAGGCGAGGACTGCGTCTCGATGTGAGTCGTGGCGTTCGTGCGCCGCGGATGCCTGCGTCTGCGTCTTCGCCGGCACGGGCGTTTCTTGCTGCAGTACCATGCCGTTGAATGACTTTTCAGAAAACTTTGGACGTGGGCCAGAGATCTTGCCAGACATTACGCGTGATTTCGCGGCGTCACCCGGGTGCCACACGCGAATACACGCGTCGGTGCTCCCAGAAACTATCGCCCCGTTGGGAAGCGTCAAGAGCGCTCGCACGCCCGGTGGTCTAGACACCGTGGATAATAACTCATCTGCACGTAGGTCTTCGCTAAATGTGCCGTAAGCCGAACTTGTTAGCGTGGACGAATACACGTGCGCGCTTTGGGAACGCAGAGCGCGTAGGCGACCGTTCGCATCCATGGCGCTCGGCGGTGCACGAGCCGCGGCATCCAGTGCCGCACCTTGTCCGCGCAACGTGCGTAAAATGCGAAGACATCCGCCGTCAGCGACATCCCAAAGCGCAACTTCATCGTGGCCAGCGGCACACCACACGAGCGGTCGACCGATGACACCTGATAAACTCTGACGCGTCGGCTGCGTGGCCACCACCATGGCGTCTACGCCTACGCCTCGAGATGGATGACTCCACTCTTGCACTATGGTTTGGAAACGCATGTCAAGCAAGCTCATAGCGCCACTTGCGGTACTCGCCACGAGCCATGAAGATGTGTGCTGCGCGTCCAGTGCGATCGATGATACGACGCCAAGCTTTGGATTGAGTGGAATTCTAAACGCGTCTCGCGGCGCTCGGTAATCCCATCCGTAAACTCCACCGCTTTGCGTCACATAGCACACGAAGTGTTCATCCAAGCACGCCAACGCGGCGATGGCACCTTCCGATTTATTTACGTGGCGAATCTCCGCTGCGCCAGTGTACTTGTCTGGCACTTGCTTTCCCGCTGGTTTTGTTGCGTCTCGAGTTGTATACTCAACGCGCCACGCGTGCACCGTACCGTTGTCGCTTCCACTCACAATATGCGAGTCCGACGTCGAAGCGACGCACGTGACTTTCCCACCCTGAGACGCATACGTCAAGCGTGACTTGAACGACACATCTTTTTCAATGCGACGAGAATCCCAAATCTTACAGCTCCCGTCATCGCTGCCAGTGACAAAGAAGACTTTGCCGCGGTCGACGGCAATGCAGGACACCGCGCCGCGATGTTCGAGTAAATGCGCCACAAGCACACCTCTCGGAGTCCATGCATCGTCGTCGCTCATAGATGTTGTTGCGGCGGTGTCAGCTTCTGGCGCTCCTCCGATTGATTTGAATCTATTTACGCCCATGTTTTTCACGGCGGCGGACAACGCGTCGACGACGCCCCCGCTCGCAACGTCAACGCCTCGGTCTTCGCGCGTTTCGCGCAACGAAATCACCCGAGCGTCCTGTGGCACCACCAACGGAGTCTTCGCACCAAAGATCGTCGACCATGCGTCGTTAACGTCGGAATCCGACATGTACGTGTCGCCTTCGTCGATGAAGCTCGGCGGCCGGGACGACCGGTTGCGCGTCGGCTGCAGCCCAGCGCCTTCACTAGGTGACGCACTCGATCTCACTCGTCGCGCGTTCGCAAGAGCCTTAATATAAGACGTCATGACTTTCAAACTCGCCGCATCCGCGTCATCATCCCTCGCGCTGTATCCGCCATGGACGTTGTCTTCGGGGTCCTGATTTTCCAAATCCGACGGTCGGTCGATGCGCGCTCGCGCCGCCGCAAACACTGCCGCAGTTCGCAACCCCGTGGCCTGCTCCAACGCCGCCTCAAACGCGCTTCGAGATGGCGGAGGGTATACGCACATTGCTAGGACATCCGGTTGACTCAAATACTCGGGCGCCACGCGCAGAAGTTTGGCGCGATTCGGCTCTGACGCGTCCACAAACGGCGCCACCACAGGCGAGAGCGATGTAAACGCATCGACAACACCCATACATCGCGCTGCGGTTGCAAAAAACTCGAACGCTGCGTTCCGCACCATCGTCGAAGGGTGGCACATGAGTGGCGCGGCAGATTTCGCGACACTTACGATGGCGTACTTGCCGAGCGATGCCACTTCGGCGCGCTGCGGCTTTTCTCTCACGTCTGGGGCGATCAATGTCGTCATACATCGCAATGCACAAGATACCACGGCGTCTTGCACGTCGAGTAAACATCGATCAACACAAGGTACGAGTACAAGCTCGCATGATGCGCGACCGACGACTCTACCGACACCGGCGATGTGCTTGAAAAACTCGCACCGCAACTGCGGCGACGGCGAATTCAAACACGTTATCAACAGCGGCATGAGAAAGTTATTTGCATCGTCTCTGCCAAAGAATTCCGCAAGCTGCGGTGAATTCACCAAGAGCACTTCGTACATCGCTTTTTCGGCAACTGGACTCTTGCCGTTACGATGTTCCGGCGTGAGCATGCTAAGAATTACGCTCCGAACTGTGTTTCGAATGACGAGCATTTCGTCGTCAAAACTAATGGGATTGCCGCCCACGCTGCCGCTTGCGACGGCGCGCTGCAAAAACTCCACGCTCAAGCGCGCGAGCTCGGCCAAAACCTCTCCTAGGGCTATTCTTACTAATGTTTCCGAATCACTTGCGGCGTTGCTTAAGATTGGCCAGATGTATTCGCGGAACAATCCAAACTCGCTTTGTGGAACTTCGTTGACGGCGGTTAAAATGTCGGCGATTGCGCGCAACGCCTCTGCGCGCACAATCGCCGCCGCGTCCTGTAGTGAGCTCGCACAGAACGGCAACATCAATTGTAGTACGCACTCGTCCGTGGCGATGACGCTGAGCCTGCGTAACAGTTTCAACGCGCGCACGCGAGCGCTCACGAGTGTCGCGCCTCGAATCGCTGAACACACGTGCGCGGCGACGAGATGCACGCCCGGACATTTTACTCGCGATTTCATCGCCATCGCCACGGCATCTTCTGTTGTCGACGCACGCTCAATGGCGTCCATTCCACTTTCAACGCGCACGATGGTGGCGAGTAAATCATCCAGCTCGGCGTTGATGGCGTCAATTTTCCCATTTGCATCCAAATGTAAAAATTGCGCACTAAACTCGTGCACGCGCTCAAAGTACGACGGAAACAACCGTGAACGATAGTACTGTTCCAAGTACTCGCGTGCACTCAAACGCGCGCTCGGATCAATGGAAACCATAGACATGATCATCTGACGCGCCAAGTCATCCTTTACGCCCGCCTCGAGCGCTTCGCGAGGATCGTACTCGCCCCGACGATATTGCAACGCTTCGGATAAATCAAACAACGCCTTGCCATCCATAAACAACTCTGCGAGCGTGCATCCCAAGGCGAAAATATCCGCACTCGGATCCACCTTTGTCGGCGTCTCATCCAGCATGGTTTCCAACGACCGACTTCGATTTTCATTTGAAAATCGCTCGGGCGCGATGCAACATCGACGTCGTCCTCCGCTATCAAAAAAGTACGTAAACTCTGAAGGATTATCAACCGGTATCTCACTCGGTTTATATGAGGCGTAATCACTTAAAAAGCACCACCCCCATGACGTCATGAGGACGTTCTCGCACTTGATGTCACCGTGCGTGACGCCGACGGCGTGCGAGTCGCGCGTCGCCAACAACACCTGATACGCCACCCACGCCCGTTCACACTCGCTTAAAAACGGCCGCGCACTCAACCGATCATACAACGTCATGTGGCAATACTGCCGCATCAAGTACACCGCGCGTGAGGTCTCCAACGCGCGCGTATACGGCCAACAATGTGGCGCGGCGTCGCCTCGCGTCAGCGCCGCGTAAATCAAATCAATCTCACGTTCATGCCGTCTCAAATCCGGAAACCTCCCTGGCCGCTTCACGTACACCTTCACCATCGCCAGCGACGTCCCCGGATGCTCATCCGTGTCCTCGTCGTCGTCCACGCGACACGTAATCGACTTTAAAAACCGCCCACCGGGCGCCGTGGCGTTGGTTTTCACGACGAGATTCGGTAAATCTTGCGACAACACATCCGTCACGTGCGCGCGCGGCGGCGCCGAGTGCTGGTTCCCCATCGCGCGGCACGCGTGTGTTACCAATGGCGCATCGAACGGCGGCGGCGGCGGCGGTCGCGATGACGGTCGCGGCGACGGTCGCGACGACTTTTGGCGACAGTTGGCTTTGCGACTCATCACATCACATCGTTACGCGTCAAAGGACCGCGCGCGGTGCGCCGTCGGCGTCGTCGTCGCGCACCGGCCATCGTCGTCGTCGTCATCGTCGTCGCTGTCGCCGTCGCGCAGTGATGATGGCGCGAGCGACGGTGACGCTGCGCGACGGCGTCTCGATGCCGCGGTTGGCGTTTGGAACATACAAACTCGCTGGAGACGTCTGCCGCGACGCCGTGCGCGACGCCCTGGTCGTGGGATTTCGCCACATCGACACCGCGACGTGTTACCGCAACGAGCGATCGGTGGGAGAGGCGGTGCGCGCGAGCGCGTGCGCAAAGGAGGTGTTTTTGACGTCCAAGATTGCTCCAAACGAAATGACGAGCGAAGAGACGACGTCCCGAGCGATTGATGGCGTCGTCGACCGGCTCGGTCGGGCACCAGATTTGCTCTTGGTGCATTGGCCGGGTGAGGCTAAGCAAGCGCCGACGAGCGAGAGGCATCGAGAAGCGCGGGAGCGCACGTGGCGGGTATTTGAGCGCGCGTTGGAGCAAGGGAAAACGCGCTCCATCGGCGTGAGTAACTTTGAGATTAGGCATTTGGAAGAGTTATTGTCGTATGCCAAGGTCAAACCGAGCGTGAATCAAATTGAATTGCACCCGCGATTTAATCAACGCGCGCTGCGTGAGTTTTGCGAGATGCATGGGATTCATATTCAAGGGTATTCGCCGCTCGGTGTGGGGAGTTTGTTGGAGGACGCGCGAGCGCTCGAATACGCCAAGAAAATTGGTTTGGCACCCGCGCCCGCGCTCGTGCGTTGGACGCTGACGCGAGACCCCGAATGCTCGGTTGTCGTCAAGTCCACGGCGAAGACGCGCACGGAGGAAAACTTTACGGCGTTACGCGCGAAGACGGCGGAGGCGAGCGAAGACGACATTCGCGCCCACGCCGACGCGCTCGAAAAAGCATTTGAAAGCACGCAATCTAAGCAATGCTGGGACCCGAGCGTGGTGTGTTAGATAACGACGACAGTGATGACGCCGTTGACGCGATTGTTGGGGCGTAGACACGGATGGTCGTCGGTCGAGCGTTGACGCCCCGACGCACGCGACACCATGGAGTATGAACGTTGATAGCTTTAATTTATTTAATATATGTATTTATAGGGTTTACATTGACGTTCAGGGATGTGACTGGTGACGCATTCAAACGAGGCGCCCATAACGCGACTCGTCGCGTGACGTCACACGCCGTCACCACCCTCACCGCACGTAATCGTCAATCGCACCACCTCACGCGCGATGAGTGACGAAGAAACCCCAACCGCGGTCGAGGACTTCGACCCGACGGCGATGAAGAAGAAGAAGAAGAAGAAGGTGACCCTAGACCTCGGACTTTCAGACGACGACACCGCTGGCGCCGGCGACGCGGATGACGCCGGCGTGGACGACGCCAAGGCGGCGATGGATGATTTGTCTCTCGGTGACGACGATTTCGGTAAGAAGAAGAAGAAGAAGAGTAAGGATAAAAAGACAGAATCAGTGGATGGGGACGACGATCTCGGCGACCTCGGCGAGGAGTTTGGAAAGAAGAAAAAGTCTAAAAAGAAGAAGAAGACAGAGGATGAGGATGACGACGAAGACGAAGATGATGGACGTGATGGTACGAATACTGGTTCTGGGACTTCGTGGGATGGGACGACGAGAGATTACCACTACGACGAAATGCTCGGACGGGTTTTCGGTATTTTACGCGAAAAGAACCCGGCGTTGAGCGAAAAGAGCAAGACGATTATCAAGCCGCCGCAAGTGTTGCGTGAAGGGACGAAGAAGACTGTGTTTGCGAACTTGATGGAGATTTGTACCGCGATGCATCGACCGAGCGAGCACGTGATTCAATACTTGCTGGCAGAGTTGGGTACCAGCGGGACACTCGACGGTACGCAACGTTTGGTGCTCAAGGGACGTTTCTTACCCAAGGTATTCGAGGGTGTGTTGCGTCACTACTTCATTGATTACGTCATCTGTAACATGTGCAAATCGAGTGACACGCAGTTGGTGAGAGAACAAAGTTCGCGTTTGTCGTATTGTCGATGCCAGTCGTGCGGAGCGTCGCGTTCGGTTAGTACCATTCAACGTGGTTTCACCGCCGTCGGTAAGGGTGATCGTCGTAAAGCGCGACAATAATACGACTAGACGAGTTTTAATTAATACACATCATTGACGTGATTCATGAAATCGTTTTTGTTCCTTTTGTCGTTAAATTGTTTTCGCTAAAATGCTAAAAAGTTTTTTGTGTGGGGCAGACTTTGACTTTTTACTCCTTGTCCTCCTTGCGCGCGCATCCCTCAGCGCTCGCGGCCGCATCTGGATTCATGGCACACTTCCAGGAATCATCATCACCGAGCGTATCCATGTAAGTTTGAGGCACGATGCGCCACTTCTCGCACGCATCGCATTGTATCCAAGATGTCTTTGGTTTCGTCTTGGGCGCCGGAGACGCCGCAATCTTCGCCTTTGGCTTGGGCACAGGAGCGCCTCCTCGACGCACGATAGGTGCAGCGGCCCATCGCACGGTTTGCATGGCGATTTGCAGGATTTCCTTACTTCCATCATCGTAAACGATCTCATGTTCGCCGGTATCCGGGCGGAATCCAGTCACGGTACCATAGTAGAACGACTCGTCAGACGGCCAGAAGATTTCGATGTCGCGATTCATGCAGCTCGCGCCCAAAGTTTCACCAATTTGTTTCATCAGCTTACCGACGTTATCACCCATTTTGTAATCAGGACCGATAGAGCGAATTGACTGTCGCCACTTCTTGGCCGTACCCTTGCCCGCGGAACGCTCAAAGTCCGTAGCTGGGACAGTGATTTCATCAACCGTGCACCGCTCACGTTCGCGACGCATCGCCGCGTAGCGCACCATTTCCTCTCCGCGCTTTCCACCAGGAAGCAGCACGCCACGCATGCCGCCGCAACCGATGGGGATGGGCTTAAGCGCAAAGATGAGCCCACCGTCCGGTTCGGGTAATTTCACATCACCAGTAAACGGCTCCCAAACCTTGGGTAACCAACGCACGGTGGACAGGAAGAGATGCACGCGCTCGGCTTCGCCGTCTGGTGCAGAGAAGTATTGAACTTCGTGCTCGCCGGAGGCATCGTCGTAGGCTACGACCTTCGCCGGGAAAAACTCCATGCCCTCGCCATATGGAAGGATTTCGATGTTGTTACCGATGACGCCACGCCCAAGGGCGAGGCCGCGTTCAGAGAGATGGTGAATAATCGGTTGACCTTTGGATGGGCCAGCGCCGTTGTACTTGACCTCTTCCTGCCAGGCACCCTTCTTCTTGGCGAGTTTCATAAAGGCTGCGATATCAATTGCTTTGGCCGATGATGTCTTCTTCTTCGACTCTCTGAACAACACAACCTTGCCACCGCCAGTAAGCACGGCTTCGAGACCGCCGCATTCGATGGGCACGGCGCCGGCGCGCATGACGCACTGCGCGTCGAGTTCGAGTAAAAAGTCAGCAGCCGCTTGCGCCGCGAGTTCTTCTTCGGTATACTTTGAGCGGTTCGGTCGTTTGCGTTCCATGTACTCGTCGTCCTCGTCTTCATCATCGTCTTCATCTTCATCCTCTTCACTAAAGTCTTCGTCAGAGAAACTGTCGTCGTCGTCGCTCGCATACTTGGCTTTCTTTGACGCCGATCGCTTCGGAGGCTTTTTAGAGCTCACCTTGGATGCAGCCTTAGACTTCGACTTGACCACAACGGGCGCCGGCTTGGTCTTCGGCTTGGCGTCTTCAGCAGCCGCACGAGCTTCGTCGAGCGTGCTTTCCACCAACGCGATGGCTTCGAGCTCCTCCAGAGACGGACCGCGTTGCAAGTAAAGTTTGGTCTCTTCCGGCAACTTAGTCTCAGCCGTGAGCTTGGGGAAGTACGGTGAGTTCCATTCAAGTAATTCGACATTCGTTATGCCCACTTGCGATGACACGGCTTCGATGGTGTTCGCTTCTCCGCACACGTACACGCGGTAGCCGTTGTACACAACTTCGTCACCCATACCCGGATTGCGCACGCGCTTGACCGTCGTCTCCTTATCCACCTGCGGCTTACGCCCAGGCTTTTCCCGCACAACGGCAAATCGTTGAGGTAATCCGTCCGGCCAGCGAGTTTTTTGTAAGCAAAAGTAAATCCACTCACGATTACCGTCATTGTACATGATTTCGTGCTCGCCGGAATCAGATTTGTACCCGATGACTTCGCCAGGGAAGTACTCTTCGATTTCAGGAAACCACATCTCGAGGCATCGACCGATAACAGACTCTCGATACGCCGCACCCTCATCTCGTAAGTATTTGCCGATGGGTATGCCTCGCTTCGAGTCGTCGTCGATCTTCGCCGCTGGTATGTCCACAGCGAGGCGAATGGATTGACGCCACTTACGCGTCGAACCTCGACCGCCGAGACGCTCGAAATCAACAGCGGGCGTGACGCGCGTGGCACCCTTCTCATCGACGTATTCAACAGTTTCGTCACCACGCTTTGCACCAGGGCGCAACACGCCGTCAAGATGCCCGCATTGCACTTTGACTTGTTGCTCGCCGAGAATGGATTGGGCATTCGTCGCACGCGACTCCTTGGGCGCTTCTTGCGATGCCTCACCTTTCGTCTTCGGCGGCACCTTGGCCTTGGAGGTCAAACGCAGACTCGCAAGTTCAATATTCTCCGGGTACTTGTGATGGAGTTCGAGCTCAACCAAACCGTCGCGCTCGAGCGAGATGACAGCGAGGTTAAAACCGATGTCTTCGCCAACCTTGGACGTCCATCGCGTGCGCATGTCCTTAATCACCGGTGAGCCGGCATGGCCACGCGCGAGGCGAACCTTGAGCATCATAGAGGGAAGATAGGTGGCGTTTGGAGAGGCGCCAGCCAAATCCAAACCTCGAAGCATGATGTTACGAATGGCGTCAAGCTTATCTGCGGCGAGCTCACCGCCGTGCGGCGCCGGCATCGGCGGCGGACCACCGCGACGAGACGGCATGCGGTCACCAGCAGTGATTTCGTCAGGCTCAAAGAATGCATCGACCGGCATGCCATCACCACGACGCGCCGTGCGTGCGTTGCGCTCAGCTTGACGGTATCGCTCCTTTTCAGCCTCTTTGGCTTCTCGCGCCTTGCGGTCCTCTTCTTGCTTGCGAACTTCATCAATTTTCTTTTCGAGAAGCGGACGAACGCGCTTGAACATTTCAGAGACAATCTCATCGCGCTCGGATGGGAGGAGATCTTTTTGACGCAAGCTCTTGAGGCCTCGACCCAAGACACAGACTTCACCTTCGTTCAACATGGTTGATGCTCCCGGTAATCCCATGGCGGCGGCGGCGATGGCAGCCTCGCGCTCCTCTTGAATGCGCATCGCGCGTTCGTCCTCCGGTAACTCCTCCAATGTCTTGCGCGGTGGTGGGCCAAGCCAAAGACGAGTGCCTTCGAGTAAGTACGTACCCTTACCGTAAAACTTACCTTCGATCCAGCCTTCATTCCACTTGATGATGTCTTCCCACGGCGTGTCGTTGGCTTCGGCAATCATGCCGACGTTTTCTCCAGAACGCGTGTAATAGCACAACACACCGCGCATCTCCAACAACTCACCTGGTTGAGGTTCTTGAAACTCTTCCACAGCCTTGGTTTTTTTCTTCTTCTTCCCTCCCTTCTTCGGGCCTTCGTTACGAAGGAGAAATTGTACGAGATCTGTAAACGTGGCGTGCGCCAACGGCTTGGTTCGCGTGCCATTCTCAACCGGCAACTCAAGCTCGGCGTCTCGTTCTTCAATCCAGTGATCGGTAATCGCGACCTTCTTGGCGATAGACCAACCTTCGGACGCCTTGCCATATTCGTCCGCGATGTGCGTCGCCGCCCACTTGGCGCACTCGCCGTCGCAGTGAATGAAGCACGCTTGCGCCGGGTGATTCTGGCCTAAATCTTGGAAGCGCTTGCACTTGCCGATGATTTCAGCCGTGCTTGGCAAGTGATCTTCACAGAACGCGCGCGGGCAAGCTTCGCAACGGAACAAAATACCACCAACAGCGGCGGCTTTGCGCCCACACTCGTGGCACGAGTGATGCGGGCACGACCAGCGATGGTAGCGCGTAATGTCCTTCACCGTAATTCCGATGCAATCTGGGTGCACAGAAACCGGGCACAAATCACAGCACACAATTTCCCCACCGTCCCAGCACGACTGACACACTGAGCTGTGGCCGTAATCGCGACCAGCGATTTGCGAGCGCGGCTTTTTCTGCTCTGGGCCCTTGGGCTTGTTTGCAGTCCGCGCTTCGCGCTCGTGCACCGACGGCTCACCCTCCTCCATGCTGTAATTGTTCGCCTTTAACACGGTGTGGCCATCGATCATCATGGTAGTTTTGCTTCGCACACGCTTGGTCGACAGGATGTTCTGGTTGAATTCAGCCGCAATGTCCTTGACGGATTTGTATTGCTTCGCCTTGGCCTCGCTCACTGCATCTGTGCTCACGCCCATCTCATGAGCAATTGCTGTGGGAAGCATATACGTCGAAATCGGCGCAGCTTCAGCCTTGCCTTCGATATAATCTTCCGCGGTCATCATCACGTCTCCTTGCAAATCTAACAGCTTCTTACGGCGCGCATCGCCCTTCGCCGTGCGGTCCATGAGAATATCCAACTCTTCATCTGTCGGCGGATCACCACTCTCCTTGCTGAACACTTGGTCCACACCAAAACGTAACATGGCGTACAGGTCATTCTTATCCAAAGAATCTGACATCTCCGCAGCCTTGGTAGACCCACGAGAGACCATTTGTTCCAAGAATAATTTCTTCTCCGCGCGTTGCGTCATGCGCTCTTCGACGGTTCCCGCGGTGACCAAACGATAGATGTGCACCATCTTCTTTTGACCGATACGGTGAACACGTGCCATGGCTTGCAAATCAACTTGAGGGTTCCAATCGCTATCAAACAGAATGCACGTGTCCGCAGTTTGTAAGTTCACCCCTAAACCACCGGCGCGAGTTGACAACAAAAAGGCAAACATGGGTGAGTCCGGACGGTTAAATGCGGCGATATCGATGGAACGTTGCACACGATTCGTCGACCCATCCAGGCGCGCGTATGTATAACCCTTGAGCGATAAGAAATCTTGCAAAATGTCAAGCATGGATGTGAACTGAGAGAAGAGCACAACGCGGTGACCACCAGCTTTGAGCTTTGTGAGCATGCGGTCGAGCACGGCGAGCTTACCAGACGCAGAGACGAGTTCCTCGACTGGAACCCCTTCCTCGGGGACGTCGGTGCCAGAGAACAGGAACGGGTGATTGCAGCACTTACGCAATTGCATCAATAACGAGTTGAGCTTTTGGAAATTGTCCGCACCACCTTCGCCTCGCGCTGACTTTTCAAGCGATGTCAACGCTGTCGCCTCGCGCATCAAAAGACGACGATACCAAAACGTTTGCGCCTGCGATAACGGGCACATAATTTTCGTTTCCGTCTTAGGTGGCAATGAAACTTCGACTTCACCCTTAACGCGACGCAAAATGAACGGACGCATCAAAAAGTGCGCCTTTTCTAACAATGCAGAGTCAACCTTGTGCTCGGCGGTGTTCAAGTTGAAAGCCTTGTCGAACGGCTCACTCGTCGTAAACACGTCGGGATGCAAGAATGAAAGAATGGCGTACAATTCATGCAAGTTGTTTTGAACGGGCGTACCCGTGAGCAACAACGTATGTTGACGCTTGATGCGCTTCAAAACCATGTGAGCGGCAGTTTCTTCATTCTTCACGCGGTGACCTTCGTCGAGAATCAAACAACGCCACATCACCTTCTGGGTCAACGTCACATTGAACGCGGCATTACACGCCATTTCGTACGTCGTGACCGCGACATCATAAGACTCGGTGTTCGGCACAACTTCCTTGCGTAAACGCGCGCGCTCTGTCTCGTCACCAGAGTGCAAGCGCACCACGCGGAAACTAGGCGCCCACTTTTGAAGTTCATCCATCCAAGACGACAACACAGAAAGCGGACACACCACCAAGTGCGGTCCTTTGGCATTACGCATCTCCTTGATGCATGCCAAGAACGAAATCGACTGCAAAGTCTTACCGAGGCCCATCTCGTCAGCCAAAATACACGACGTTCCTTGGTCAAACATGCGCACGTTCCATCGCAAACCTTCGAGCTGATATTCACGCAGCACCGCCTTAATCATCGCTGGCTGGTTTTCAACGGGGAGTAAAATCTTTTCCGGTCCCTTTTGACTCGCATCGTGCGCTGCCGCGCGCTCATGAATCATATTTTTCACCTGCGGCGTGATGAATGGCTCAAGCGCCTTCATTTGCGTATCCAAGTACTTGGCGCGTTTCCCCACCGCAGCCTCCATCGCCTTGGCCACCTCGCGATTATTATTCACGCAACGCACTTCATTATCTGTCTGCACCTTGGGCTCCTTGGGCTTCCTCCGCACGTACGGTTTACGATCCCTCTTCTCCTCAAAAACATACTGCGTGCGCCCGTCATCCAACTCCTTTGCGCTCGCCTCGAGCTCTTTATCAAAAACGCTCGGCTCACCCTCCGTCAACGTGTAATTATTCGACCTCAACACCGGTTCACCATCAATCATAATCACACGCGCCTTCGTCTTACGCCCAGATCGTCTCGCACCCATAGCCTCCGCGAGAACATCCGCGGGAATCTCGTCGTAGCCGGGATCGCGCGCGCGCTTGCGCGCCTCGTCGCTCTGTCGCTCCGCCTCCTCTGTCGTCATCGCCGTCGCCGGCACCGAGTCCGAGGCCGACGCCACCATCGCCCTCACGTCCTCGCCCTCGCGCGCGATGCCCCCATCGTCCGCGTTCATGGTGTTTCTTCGTCGCCAATGAATGGAGTTTCAAGTCAAACAAGATTCAAACCCTCAACGCCTCGACGCACGGTCGGGTCCGTTCGTGTTCACGAAATGCCGTCGCGTGCAACGATACGCGGCTGTCGACAGTGAACGGTGATCGACGCGTGGAATGTGCGTGGGCGATGTGCGTCGACCGAGTCGCGCGCGTCGACCGCGAGGTCGTAATGCCGTCGTCGGCGTCGCGCGCGATCGACCGATCCAATTTTTCTAAACCCTACTGGGTAGGGTTTAGGTAGGGTTTAGAAAACCACGATGACGACGCCGATGCGCGTGCGTCGAAGCGTCGCCGCGACAGTGCGCGACGGTGGAGAGGTACGACGTCGCGCGAGCGCGCGCGCGACGCGCGAGCGGTCTTTCGTCGTCGGTCGGTCGGTCGAAACGACGCCCGATCGCGATCGCGGTCGGTGGATTCGTCGTGCGTTCGATCGCGTCGAATGGTTGTTGGATTGTCCACTGGCGGTGGCTGCGCGCGAGCGTTGATGCGTGCGCGCGCGAGCGTGTGTGCGCGTGGACTGACGGTGTGTTCTGTCGTCGTCGTCGTCGTCGTCGCGTTGACGTGTGCGTAGACAGCAGCGCTGGACTCGAACGACGGTTGGTTGAATATATAATTTGTGTGGGTGATTCGTGTCGTCGACGATTCGATTCTCGACGCCATGGGAGGTTGGGCTGATGATGCCGATGATGAACACGAACACCGAGGTGGAGGTGCGTTTCGTGAAACTGCGCGCGAGCACGGACGGGAGTACGCCGAACGCGCACCGAGGAATGAGCATCAGAATCATCACCATGAACAACGCGAGCGACACGAGACGCCGTTTCCGACGAAACCGCCGTATACGGCTTTCGTGGGGAATGTCCCGTACGAAGGCGTGAGTGAAGAGGAGGTTGTTCACGCTGTGGCTGGAGATTTGAGTGATAAGATTGTCAACGTTCGCGTCGTCATGGATCGCTCGCGGACAAAGGTTCGTGGGTACTTTGTGGAATTTTCTGAACCCGAGGCGTTGCGTCGATGCATCGGTACCAACGGAACTTCGCTCGGTGATCGTCCGTTGCGCGTGAACGTGGCGGAAGAGCGCAGTGAGACGGCACCGCGTCGTCGGAATTCGGGTGATCAACATCGTCGTGGGTATAATTTCGGGAGGCAAGAGACTGATTTCGGTGACGGAGCCCCGGCGCCAGCGGCGGAACGTAAACGTCTCGTGCTCAAGCCGCGCAGCGTGGAGGTTGACACGGACGCGCCTATTTCGGTAAACTCATCCATTTTCGGTGGCGCTAAGCCCGTGGACACCACCAAGGTGTTTGCTGAAGTCGAAAAGAAGATTGATGCCGAAACCGGCCGGGTTCCGGCGCCCTTAAAGAAGACACCGACCAAGGAGCACCATCGCGCGCCGCCGACGCTCAAAATTCACGAAGAAAAGGAGGTTAAAGTCGTCGCCGTCAACGCGTTTTCAGTATTATCCTTGGAAGAGGATGAATAACAATCACACTGCATTTACTTGCACATGTATCTGCCACGTAAAGTCGCTCGTGATGTTGTACACATTAAATTCTGTTGTAAAAGAACAAAAGAGGCGCTTTTCACTCAACTCGCGAGATATTTTTATTTCAACTTCAACGCGCGCGCTAAATGCTCTGCCCAAGCCGGTCAAGGGCGGGTGGTTCGCACCCTTTGCGGGAAAAATACGAGTGCCGTGGCAGATACCCTCGATTTCTATGCAACGACCGCGTCACGTCTTCGGAATGCGCTAATTCGCGCAAGCACGGAATGGCGTTGAGCAACTCGTTGTCGTTTGGGTTGTCTATGAAGCTAGTGATTGGAAATGCGTTTTGCGGATGAAACGCATAGGAATACGGGGAATTATCCACGATGACGGTTTTCTTCAAATCACGCCCCAAGCATGTCAAATCTTTGACGTAATTTCCTTGAAATGCGTAGCAATGCCGGCGAAATAAACGCCACGAAATCGTCTTCGTGGTGTCTAATAAATCAAGCACCGGGTCGGCGTACTTTGGCAACGACGCCGTGAACAGGACGATTTCCCAATCCTTTGCGACTTCGCGCATGAATAAATCAACCCATGGACGCTTCAACACGTGTACATCTGTCATTTTACCGTCAATTTCTACCGGTACAATGTAGTCGGGATTCAACACGGGTTTGAACGACGAGTGGACGAGCGTTTCGTCCAAATCCAACACCAGACACGGCTTCGCGCATCCCAATGCGCGTTCGCCAATGAATGGATCACCACTGTGTAATGTGAAGTTCTCATTGAAACACACTCGCGGTTGTGACGTACACGGCACGCACGTCGCCGCTGACGACGACGACGACACTGATTTGGCTTCGGCTTCGGCGTCTTCGGCGCCGACGCCTTCGAGCTCGCTTTCTAATACGTGAGTTTTCGGGACGACGCAGCATCGTAAATACGACACCAACGTGCTCCAAGGCGACGATGTTGACGTTGATTTATTGTGACTCTTCTCTCGCGTCCGATTCGTAGAACCTGCCGTCGTCGTCGTCGTCGTCGTCGTCGTCGTCGTCGCCTCGCTCGTCGCGTCGCCTAAAAACTGCGTGATGACATCCGCGTCGCTTCCTCGCCCTTCTCTACGCGAACGCGCCTTGATCTTCGCCCGCTCATCCCCCATAACGCTCGCTAATCTCGGCGACCAAGGTAACCCTTTCCCAGGCGTATCCGTCTTCGCCTCCGATGCTCCATCGACGTCTCCATCGACGTCGACCGCCGCGCCGTCGCCTCGAGCGCCCGTCAACACCATCGCCCCCAACGCCCCCATCACCGCCGCCGTCACGCCTCGCGCACCGCCACGACGACCGCGATCGCCACCATCCCCACCATCATCCTCCTCCCTCGCGTCGTCGCCATCGCCATCGGCGTCGTCGTCGGTATTCAACAACAGCGCCACGCCCGAGTAACTGCCCGCGCTCGATGCGCGCCGATGATGACGCCCAGAACCGGACGCCACCGCCACTTCCGGCGCCGCCGCGGGCGTGCGCGGCACCATGACGAACCACCCGACCGCACGCGCACCGCACGCGCACCGCTCGCGCGCCGAACGACGACGAACGCTGTCGGAAGTGCGGCGCGCGCGCCGAACGACGCGGAACGCCGTCGCGAGGACGCATTCGGAGACGCGCATGGCATACGCATACAATCGTGGTACATACGCCTATATACTATATATGGTGGTGGTCTAAACCCTAGATTATACATATAGTATCATTTAAATGCCTATGTATATGTGAAATTACACATGGCATGCGTCCGCAGAGGGGAACGACCGACGACGACGCGACGGTTCGTTTCGTGTCGCGCGGTCGTGACTTTCCGTCGCGCGCGTCCGACCGTCGACCGCCCGACGACGCCCGACGTCGCATATTTATTCACCCACTTTAAAGCATCACATGAAGTTGATCGCATCGAACGCGGCGCGCGCGGCGACGGCGCTCGAGCTCGTGGCTGGCGTGGAATTGATGACCAAGGCGTACGGCGTGAAGGATTACCCGCGCGTGCTGACGACGGAGATGAAGTGGTTATGCGTGATGATGAAGACGCCGAGCGGGGCGTTTATGATTGCCATGTTTGGTGCGATGCTCGTGGTGTTCGGTGCGGGCGCGGCGATGAAGATGTATGCGCCGAGCACGCGCGTCGGGGAGATGATGTTCACGGCGTTTCACGCGTTGACGTTTGCCAATTGCTACGCGTTTCGAGCGACGGTGGCTGGCGTATGGCCGATTGGGGCCTATCACGCCGTCGCCGCGGCGTTGTTTCGCTTGGGTGATATGGATTTGATGTCTCTCGTGCCTGTGATTGGTTCGTCGACCAAGGATGGTAAGGGGAAGAAATCGAGCGCGGCGAAAAAAGCCGTCGCGCCCAAGCGCACGAGCTCGCGCGCGTCCCGTCGTCGGTAAACCAACCCAAGCGATGACGATATCGCGGGCGGGCGCGACCGCCGGCGTCTAAACCAGTCCTCATATTTTCCCATCACACGATAATAATAACACTACCAATAACACAACACACGAGCTCGCGTACACAGTCTCTCTCGCGAAAAGCGCAGTCCTCGTCAGACGACGCAGCCGCCACACCGCGCCTCGTCCTCGTCCATGTTCGCTCTCACGCGCGCCACGCGCGTGCGCGTGCCGTGCCAACGCACATCGCACCGCGCATCGTCGCGACGCTCGTTGTCGTCTGCAATTCGCGCCGAAGACCGAAGCGCGTCGGGCGGTCGAAGCGATGAGGCGCCAGTCTTTGCGCGCCTGGCGCCGCCTCGCGACGCGCTCGACGCGTTCAACGCGCGCTGTGCGGGCGAACTCTGGCTCGCACCGCTCACCAAGGGTGGGAATTTACCTTTTCGACGACTCGTGGCGGAGGAATTCGGGGCTAAAGTCACCGTGAGTGAGATGGCGTTTGCGAGGTTTCTGTTGCGAGGCAACCGCGTGGAGCGCGCGCGGTTGCGAAGGACGAATGACGCGTCGTTGGGGGGAGTATTCGGAGCACAAATCGCGACGAATGCGATCGCGGAGGGCGTGAGGGCGGGAATTATGATTGCCGAAAGCGGTGATGTGGATTTTTTGGATTTGAACTGTGGGTGTCCGATTCACGAGACGTGGAAGCGCGGGTTGGGCGCGGCGTTGCTGAAGAAGCCGGCAAAGCTCGAGAGGCTCGTGGAGGGCATCGCGAATGGTGTGCCGTTACCGTTAACGGTGAAGATTCGTTTGGGGATTGATTCGGTGACACCTGCGAGAAGGATTGCGGAGAGCTTGGAGAACGCCGGCGCGGCTGCGATTATTATTCACGGACGCACCAAGGAGCAGAGGTATACAAAGAGTTCGGATTGGGACGCGATTCGAGAGATTGTTAGCGAGCGGAACATTCCAATTATTGGTAACGGCGATATTCTCACGTATTACGAAGCTCGCGATCGGATCGAGGCATCAGGCGTGGCGGCGTGTATGACTGGACGCGGCGCGCTCATCAAGCCGTGGATTTTTCAAGAGTTTCGCGAAAATAAGGCGTGGGAGCCGACGACGGAGGAACGCGTCGGCGTCTATCACCGACTGCGTGAATTAATGCGCGAGTGTTGGGGGGACGATACAATCGGCAAGGAGCGATTTGATACGTTCATGCCGTGGCACTTAGGCTTTTTCTGCCGCTACCGGCCGTTGCCTGAATCCGTCTTTGGCGGCCGAGCGCTCGACGACCCGTTGCTACAATCGAGACTCGGCCTCGCCGTGGACGGCGAGGGCGATTTCAACGACTTGCCGATAGTTGAACAATTGCTTCGTTGTGAAAGTGAGGACGCGCACGCGGCAATTTCGGAGATTTTGTGGAATTCGGATACCGCCGGCGACGCTATGGATGCCTTGGAATCCGCCGCAAAGGCGTCGCTCAAGACGTGGCAAGAACAAGTCGCGGCGGGCGATCGAGGCTCGAGCGACGATACAATTCGTGGGTAGTATTGGCAATTTTTAGGTTTAGTTTGTAAACTACATTACTATTATAGATTCTGCAACGGAAATGGCTAAATTCTAGACAACTATTGATGATTGATCATGATTTGCGGCGCCATGGTTCGCGCCGTGAGCTGCTTTGTCGCCGTGTAGCCGCCTTCTTTGGCAATCCTGTCCAAATCGGATTGGTCGAGCAGAGACTTTTTGTTATCTTCATGGCTGAACGGTTGCGACATCGCTCGCATGAATGTCCTGGACACTTGCATGGCCATGTCTGTGGACAAGTTTAGCACTTCTTCGCGTAAATGCGTGGTGATCCAACCAGGGAGCTTGCCGCGCTTGTCCTGAGAATTGTATCGCTTGTCGGCAAAAACCATCAATCCGTAATCAGCCTTGGAGCGAATGACGCGCCCGACGCACTGAGCAGCTTGTCGCACGGCGTCGAAGGACAAGAAGTCGCTCTCTTTGATTTGAAAAGTCTCTCGCAAGTACTCGAGCCGCGCTCGTAAGATTCGCGACAACGTGTATTGGTACGGCACGCCATACATCACCACAGCTCGACCGTAGTGTCGATCGAAATCGATACCCTCGGCAACTTTACCGCGCGCAACGGACAGAAAAATAGCCCCACGCCCGCAGTTGCACGCGCGACGATAGTTGTCCAACGCCAAAGATGTCTCCACAACATCCGTGGTTTCGATGAACACCAGCTTGTGTTGCATAATTTCACGCAATACTCCCGTCTCGTGCCATTTGCTGACGATATTCTCCATGTACGAGTAAGACACAAAAAATGCAACGATACCATCTGGCACTGTTTGCGCGAGACCGATGAGGATGCGCCCGTAATTTTGAATCACGTTTGGGTCATCGCGCATATCAAATTTTGTCGACACCGCTTGCTGATCCGCCCCGCGCGTAATCACCATTGGGCACAAGCAATCGCGCGTGAGCGTCATGTGCAAACTGCGAATACTCACTGGGTTGAATCCCAAAAGCTTTGGGTACAAATCGATTGGACTTAAAGTCCCAGACGTGATGAATACGGATTGAAAGCGCTCAAACACTGGCTTGATGGCGAGCGACGCGTCCAAGCACGAAAGCTGCAGCACCGGATCTGGGATGTTCGGATAGCGCTCATCGTACGGTTCTAAAATCAACGAAAACCCCTTGGAGTACGTGCCAACCAATGTGGCAAAATCGGCAACCAGAGACAAGGCGTTGAACTCCTCCATATCCACCACCTCGAGCGTCTTTAACAAACTCGTCAAGCGGTCGTAGCAAAACTTGAGCGTCTTGCCGTCAATCCCAGCGTTTGCCGCACAGTGCGATAAAAACGCTGTCGGTGTTTCTTGTTCGACTTGAGTGGATTGAAGTCTGATTTTTAGGTACTCTACAAATCGACGCAACACCGCAACAAAGTGTTCGGCGCGACGAATGTTCCCTGGAACCGCTTCGCGTAGAATGTCATCTGGAATCACTGGATTCATCAGCGCATCTTCCCCGCCGCCGCGTGCGAGCACACCTTGTTGTGCTAAGCCATTAACCAGACGTTCGTACTCTTGTCTCAACCTACGTTCGTCAGTTTGTTTCGCGCGTTCTATTCTGCTATTCAACGCCGTAATCGACCGACCAGCGTTATCTAACGTCTGCTGTCGTAGATTCACGCTCAGCGCCTCGATGCACACGTTATCAATGTTGTGTGCTTCGTCGAAAACGACAATGCATTCCTTCTCGAGCGCGCTGGACACCAAACCCGCGACTTTAGGGTCGAGCAAGTACTGATAGTTATACACCACGACGTTGGCGTACGCAATCATATTCCTCGCCAAGAAATACGGACACCATTTCTTCGTTCGACCGAACGCACGCAAGTCGTGCAATGTATACACCCCGGGCGGTAACACCGCGCCCTCGCCTGCGCTTTCGAAATCCTCGAAAAACTCACAACTCTCCAACTCCTTGCCATCCGCCTCATCCGCTGGCGCCTCCCCGCGCGCCTCTCGCTCAAGCTTTTTCTCACGCACCCACGATGCCGTTAAACGCCTGCATCGCGCATCCACAGACTCTCTCGAACCCTCATCCGCAACTTTCGGATGTATGCACATATTCTTACGACTCGACAACCCCAACGCGAGCATGCGCGCCGTCTCCGTCCCGAGCGCCTTCCCAATGTACTCGTGCAGCGTCCGCAACTCGGCTAAAACCTTCTCCATCTCCGGCACCGTGCGCGTGCAATATATCAACTTCCCACACTCTGGGTGCGCGAGCTGATAGCTAACGCACAGCGACAGACACGTGATCGTTTTCCCCGTGCCCGTGGGCATCTCCAGCGCTCCGTGTCCGCGCGCATCGAGCGCGCGCTTCATCTCCACCATGTACGCATACTGCTCGGGGTACAAACGATCGTACGGGAAGAACACCTCCACGCCTTCGACGGAGAACCGCATCGTCGGGCTCGCGCGCGAGACGAGAGGACGCGTCGCCGTGTGCGGCGAAAGCGCACCGTCATGGGCGTAACGACCGCACACGCGCGCGCGCATCGCACGCCCTCGCGACGTCGTTCATCGCCCACGCACGCGCGCGATTGACGACACATAATTTTCGCCGACGAATTCTCGCGCGGCGCGGTCGCGTCGACGCGTGACGGGAGCGTGTGGGCGACGCGACTGCGACGATGACGATGCCGTCGGGCGTGGCTTCCACGCCGACGGTGCGCGTTCCTCGTGCGCTGTCGTCGCCGGTGCGAGGTGGACGCGCCGCGGCGCGCTCAGTGCGGTCGATCGCGATGCGATGCGCGGTGTCGCGCGTCGAGTGCGCGAACGGGTGCGGCGCACGCGGCGCACGCGGCGGTCGTGACCACGAGGAGGCGTTACGACGCGTGGGACACGCCAACGCCTCGCTGTCGCTTGGCGCGTCGGTGCGTCGAGATCGAGCGACGATTGCGCGCGTGAGGGTGAGATCAAATGCGACGCACGTCGCGGCGTCGAGCGCCAAGGCGTCGAAGCCGCGGTTGCCGGCGTTGGATTCGATTAGGTTCTTTCTCATCGCGTACATTGGCGTCGGGCACTTTATCGCGTGCGCGACGAAGAACGCGTTGACTTTGGCGAGCTTTTCGCAAGTGAACGTCGTGGTGGGTGCGTTTTTTGTGTTATCTGGATACGTTGCGGCGTATACGACGACGGAGCTCGGGGAGTACGAAGCGCAGACGTCGAGGTTGTCGCCGAGTCCAAAGTACGTCGTGTCTCGCGTCATGGGGTTCTACCCGTTGTACTTTGTCGTAAACGTGCTCTTTGCGCCAATGTTTTTCTATGCGGATTCGTTTTATAACGGGCCTGTTCTCGCGGCAGTGCATGGATTGATGACATTTACCCTCACCCAGGCGTGGTTTCCGATGCATGCTGAGCTTTGGAACGCGCCGACGTGGTTTTTGAGCGCGTTTGCGTTTGCGTTGACCGCGATGCCGTTTGCGCTTCCACCGATTGCGAAATTCAAGCGTAAGGATTTGCGGAACGCGTTCGGAATACTCGTGGCGATTTCGCTCGTGGCGAAACTCGCGTACTCTTACGACGTCGCGGCCTGGGGATTCATGGAGGGCATCATGTCACCCAAAACGCATCCGAATTGGCTTTACTTTAATTCGGTGCGCTTTTCGCCGCTCAACGCGTTAATCGACGTCCTGATGGGTGCGGTTGCCGCTCGAAGCGTGATGATTGATAGCTCCAGTGGAGAGTCTGTACCGAAAACAAACAAGTTATTAGCTTGTTCGGCTACGCCGCTTGTCGCTATGATTGCATTTCTCGCCGCTCGAGCGCTCGGCATCGTCGCCATAAACGACGCGTTGTCTCGCACGGTGTTCACCATTTTGTTCTCCATGTTTGCCGTGAACATCCATCGCGAAACAGTGTCGAGCGAACAATCGATAGTGTCCAAAATTTTGTCCTGGAAGCCTTTGGTGTACTTGGGAACGATTTCGTTTCCCATTTATATTTTACACGGACCCATTGGGCAAGTGTTTTACAAGCGCGTCGTCGCCAACAAGTTGTTTGGTAAAGTCTTCACGCAACACCCCGAATTTTTCCCGGTGTATTGCTTGATTACCCTCGTTGCCGCGGCGATTACGCATGAAGTGTTCATCAAGAATAAAAAGGTGCAAGAAATAAGCAACGCCGTTTCGGCGAAACTCGCCGACGTGCTCACGAACAACTGAACTGGTGTGCTGTGCGTGTACTACTACTGCTCCCGCTACACGTTTTTGCTTGCGACGAGTGTGTGTGTGTGTGTGTGTGTGTGTGTGTGTGTGTGTGTGTGTGTGTGTGTAATAACAACAACAACAACAACGACGACGACGACGAAAACATTTTGTTAATAAGTGCTGAACCGTAATGAATCATAACAAAAACGCTATGCTAGCTAAGGATCAACTCTGAGAGTCTTATCGGTTTCAGCGTCGTTCTAAAACGACGCCCCCCGGGTCAAACGCACTCACGCGCGAGCGACCAGCACCCCCGTTCCATCAGATCAACACGAGACAAACTCGCATTTTCACATGATGGATTACGTATATTATATCTACTTGAGAATGAACAACAACAACATTCTTAAGCTTCTTCTTCATCCGGTTCAGAGATGTTGAAGTAACGCAATTCGTACACGTTGCGGTCCTTGTTGGACGCGATGACGCGCAACCAGTCGCGAACGTTGTGCTTCTTCAAGTACTTCTTGGTCAAGTACTTCATGTAGCGCTTGGACATGGCGATTTCAGACGTCACGGTGACCTTGGTCTTGTCAGCAGCCACGGACACGGCTTCGCCGAGCGCGCCCGCCTTACCGCCGACCTTGATGCGTTCAGACAAAAACGCCGAGAACGAACCAATCTCCATAATCTTGTCTTCAACCTGTGCGTTGTTAACAACGAAAGCAGCAATGATGAGAGGTCAGTTTCAGTTTCAGGCGCATATGATGTCGCTACCAGCGCCATTCGCGACGCGTTCTCATCCGAATCACACATTAGGGTTTTTCGCGCGTCTACGTACCGGCTTGGCGCAGTCGATGACAAAGGTAGAAACCTTCTTTTGGGAAGCTGCGACGGGTCGTAAAACAACACACAACACATCCGTCAGTCATTCGTTCGCGCGTCGTACCCGTCACGGCGCACGCGACGCGCTGCAGCGCCCCGCTAACGTCATCTTCATCCATCGCTCGCGACGCCATCGCCGCGCGCGTCGATCGACACACCGACGCGCGCGACCGCGCATAGCGCGCGCGACGGCGACGTATAACGCAGTGGCGTGTATCGTACCTTTAGGAGCCATGATGAGGGATGTCTTTTAACGTACGACGGGGTGCCGGTGCGTCGGTGAGAGGCGGATGCGAGGCGCGCGGCGACCCTGAAGAGGTCGTGCGTTCTTACATTGGTGGCGTCGTGTTCGAGGGCATCAAAGAATGTGTCGTACAAGTCTAATCATCTATGTAATTCTATCGGCGCGCGGTGGCGTGCGCGGCGAGCAAGGTGCGAAGGTGACGCTCAAGCGCGCGACCGCGGGCGTGGATGTCGTCGGGCGCGCGATGGAGCGCGCGGAGCGTGGACATGGAGAAGGTTTCGGCGTCGGCGAAAAAGTGCTCGGTTTTACGAGCGTCGGCTCGGCTGGATTTGAGGCGCGCGGATTTGAGACGTTCAGCCACGTCTGGGGCTTTGGCATGCAACGCGGTGTATGCGGCATTGACGCGCACGCGCGCGTCGCGGAGTTTTCCGAGGTCTGGGATCGTGGAAAAGAGCGACGGGTTCGCGTCGGATGGTTTCAGGCACTCGAGCGTTTCAATGGAGCGCAAAAACGTCGCCGCAGATGCGGACACGCGGCGCGGTCGAAAGTCCCAGTGCGCGAGTACGCGCCATGGAATGATTGCAAATGACGTTGCGGGCGCGCATGCGTCGCAAAATACCTCGTTGGTGTAATCGCAGCGCTGGTACGAGCGAAACGGCCGCAGCGCTGTTTCCACGAATCGACGCGCGAGACTCGCGCCGACGCGAATCTCAGAAGATGCGCATCCAGCACACAGACCACGCTGGTAATCAATCTGTTCGCGATCCGTGCGCGCAATCGCTACGGTGTTTGGCGTCGTGTGAAGCGACGTCGACGGCGTTGACGTCGTGTAAACCAACGACGTTGGCGACGTCGACGTCGACGTCGGCGACGACATCAACAACGTCTCGGCCGCTTCCTCAAGCACGGCGCGCATATCATCCAACGTCGACTTAAACGTCTCTTCTTCATCCTTATTCATACCACGAGACAGAGCCGTCGTCGTCGTCGCCGCGATAAAATCCTTCGTCCGCGAGCCGAACTCGCTCACCGACGTCGTGAGCGACTCCAACCTCGCCATGACGAACCCCGCGGGCCCGCGTCGATCGTCACTCCCCCCGTCGTCCGCGCCACCACCCTCGTCGTACATCAACTCGCGCGCGTCGTCATCGAAACTCCCACCACTCTCGCCCAACACCGCCGCCGGCGTATGAAACGCACCGTCAACGCCATCTTCATCATCTTCATCATCTTCATCATCTTCATCAGCGCGCGTCGTCGTCGTCGTCGTCAACGCCCCGTCGCCGTCACCGCGACCACGCCCGTCGTCGCCACCGCCGCTCGCGCGGCATTCCTCGAGCACTCGGCGCGTCGACATCGACATCGACACCACCCGCGCATCGCGCGTCGCGAGCTGTCGCCACTCGACGACGCCCCTTGAGCGCCGCCGACGCCGCACCGATGGCGGCGGCGACCACGCGCGCGCCGGACGAACCGACGACGACGACGACGACGACGACGACGACGGCGGCGGCGGCGACGAGCGCGGCATCCCCCGGCGCCGCGCGCGCGGCGGACGACGACGACGACAGCGCCAAGGCGTACTTGGAATCCACCGTCACGCGCGCGCTCCACGACGCCATGTGCGCGCTCAACGCCGCGCGGCCCGAGGACCCGCTGGTGTTTCTCGGGCGGTACTTGCTCGACGTCGCGGCCGAGGGCAAGGGCGGCGCCTAGAGCCGCGCTCGACGACGACGACGACGACGACGGCACGCATGGATGAACGAGTTTGAATGCGCAAAGAAAAGCAAAAAAAAAGCAAAGCAAAGCAAAAAAAATGCGTACAAAAGGGTATAGAAGTCAATCGATCTTCCAACTGATCTACATGGACTGGACGTGCACACGCGGTACGCGTAGTGCGCGTGTTTTCCTGTCCATGACGGGGCTCGAACCCGCGACCTATTGATGACTCAAGCATATAGCCGAATTCAACGTAATATATACGACTCTGTGGTTTCTAAACCCTTGCTAATCGGGAACTTGGCGTCCAAAATGCGTTTCATGTCAAAAGTTATGGGTATTTATTTTACGTATGGTTGTGTTGCGCCCCAACCTCGCGACGACGACGACGACGTCAGAACGCACCGCGCGAGCACGCACCCGACGCGACTGCACGCGCGCGCGAGCGATACCCACGATCGCGATCGTCCACGGCGACGTGACCTTCGAACAGCGACATCTGCGGCGTCCGCGGCGTGTGATTTGATTGGTGTGTGATCGCGATCGCAATGGGTGTTGACGCGCACGTCATGGGTGGCGCGAACGACGACGAAGCGCGGGCGAGCGTTGGATTGTTATCGCGTCGACGAGACGGACGCACGGCATCGTCGTCATCGTCGTCGTCGTCGTCGTCGGAGTGGCGGACGAATGTGGTGGCGGCGTTGACGGCGACGGCGTGCGCGGCGCTGGCGGTGGCGGCGTCGCGCGCGGCGGGCGGATCGTCGAGCGCGACGTCCGTATCGTCGTCGTCTCCGTTTGTGAATCCGAGGTTAGGGATGATGATACCGGATAGTGAAGTTCTTAAGGAGCGCTTGATGGCGCGGGAAGACGTGCGTCCGGGTGTCACCGAGCACGCCGCGACGGCGCCCGAAGGCGGGGAGATGCAGAGCCAAAACGTCTTTGAAGACACTGAAGTCGAAGAGGACGACGATGGGTTAATCACCGAGGACGAAGTGCGAGATTTTGAAATCAAAGCGTGGCCGTGGCCTACAGATACGACGTGCAAGGGCGATCGGGTGGTATTTCCGCCGAAATTGACGCCGACGCGCGCCAACCACTGGCGAGAGAGCGCGTTTGCGATGAACTTTTGGCGTCTGCCGCGGTCGCGCAACTATCAGATGTTTGACGCCGAAGCCGTGAGAGAAGGGTTTTGTGTGGCGGGGCAAGTGCAAGTGAATGTTGTCGCCGTCATGGATGACGAAAAATCGTGCGCATTTGCAAAGCGTCACTATGACGAAGGCGCGAAGCGGTACCCGCTCGACAAATCCGCTTGGCTCGGGCGCGGGACGTTTATGTGCAACGTCTTGAAACCGAGTGAGTTCAAGTACACGTTACACAAGGGATGTCACGCGCATAACGCCATAGAACTCAATCGCGTGCCGTCTTTGATTCACGCGTTAGATTACATCAACGAAGAAGCCGCGCGCACTGGGGCTAAAACGTACAAGTACATTTACTACGTCGACCCCGAAGAGTTTGATTTGAAGCTGACGCTGCATCGTACGTTTTCACCCACGCTCAACGTGGCGTACGGAGATAAGTTCCGTATTGGTTGTCGACGAAGTGCGACGACTGAACGTAGCAACAACTGCCAAGCCGGGGTGCAAAAGTCCCCGATCCGTCCGTACTTGACGCGCATCATGGGTGGCTCAGTCGACGCCGTGCGCGCGCTCGCCGAAGCGATGGATACGTTTATGAATGAATTCGTGCCGTTGCGCAAGCCGGATGATTCGTACCACTTTTCAATCAATGACGATGGTATCGTTGAAAATGCAGTGACGAAACAACCAGGATGTGTGTGCCCGTCGGATGAAGAAGTATTGAGCGAAATGGCGCACCGCGACGAGTACGCAAATTTATTCGCCATGCGCGACGCCGACGCTCAGGGAAAACTTCACGGGGCGACGTGCGGATGGGTGCAGTGGAAATCCGGTTTGCGCTCGGAAGATTAATTAACGTGTAAAAGTGTAGCGATGTTATAGCGATGATGATGACGATAATAATCAGAGATTGTTATTACCGTGCCGTGCCGTATTATCCCGTATTTTGCATGCCCGCCGCGATGCCCTTCATCGTAATCTTCAACACGTCGTTCACCGCGCCCTTGTAATTGTAATCCTGGAATGGATACCCCTCGAGCATGGGAATCTTTTGAAGCTTTTCCATACCCTTGGATTCATCAATTTCCATCGCTCGCGCCGCTTCCAAGTAGCGTACTTGGCAAATGTTGAGCGGCGTAATGTAGTGCGAACGCTTCATCAACTTGTACGCCAACTTTGCGTGGTACTCGACGGTGTTTTGATCTTCACTTTTTTCGGGCTTGGAGAGCAAACCGACGTGTTCAGACACGGCGAGAATGCTATCAATGCTTTCTTGAAGCTCGCTTCTCAAGCCTGCACCAAAAGTGTGCAACGCCGGGTCGACGAGAATGCGCTCGTAATACTGCACCACGACTGGATCCGCCTTGGCGAGCACCATCTCCACGAGATCGATGGTAACTTCAAAGAACGGCCAGTTGGTGTACATGTCGCGAAGTGTTTGCAGCTCACCTTCGTCGATGAGTCTCTTGAACGACGCAGAAATACCGAGCCACACAGGGAGGTGGAATCGAGACTGCGTCCAGGCAAAAATCCAAGGGATGGCGCGCAATGCCGTGACGCCGGCGTTTGGTTTACGCTTTGCTGGACGAGAGCCGATGTTCAACGACCCAAGCTCAGCACCGGGCGTAGCTTGACCGAAATACCCGACAAACTCGGGAGTGTTGAACACTGTTTTTCTGTAGTGCGCGCATGAGTAATCGCTCATCTTGTCCATCACCGCTCGCCATTCAGGTTTGGGGTGGGACGGAGGACGCAAGGTGTGCTCGAGCACCGCCGCCGTGTACAAATCAAGCGTGTGGAAACAGTTCTCAGCTTGACCGAAATCCGTTTCGATGACCTCACCTTGAATCGTGACTCTAATGGAACCATCGACCGTGCCGGGCGGCTGAGATAACATGGCGATGTGCGCCGGACCGCCGCCGCGGCCGACGGTGCCCCCGCGACCGTGGAACAACGTCAAGGCGACGCCAAACTCTTTACCCGCCTCAACAACTCTTTCTTGACCATCGTATAACGCCCAGGCTGCGGCCATGCGACCGGCGTCTTTACCACTATCGGAGTATCCGATCATCACTTCTTGATGACCGTTGATGTGTTCGTGGTACAGCGGCACAGAGAAGAGTTGACGCAACACGCGCGGAGCGTCGTTCAAGTCGTCGAGGCGCTCAAATAACGGCGCAACGCGCAACAAGTCTTGCTTTCGGCAGCCGCATTCGCGCTGTAACAAGGTCACAGCGAGTACATCACTCGCACTCGTCGCCATAGAGATCACGTACGTGCCCAAAGAACCAGGGCACGTTTGTTGCAAATGCGCAACCATTTTGCACGTGTCCAACACTTCGCGAACGTCGTCAGAGCACTCGAGATCGGTGGGGATGAGCGGGCGCTTGCTCTCCAACTCGCTCGTCAACCATGCAATCCTACGATCTTCGTCCCATTCCAAGTACGAGCCAAGGCCAATGAACTTCGTAATCGCATCTAAAGCTTCGGCGTGACGGTCGGATTCTTGACGAATGTCCAACTTGACCAACCCCAGACCAAAGCAGCTGACTTGACGAATGACGTCCAACAGATAGGCGTTTGCGATTTGCCCGTCACCAATTTCGATCAATGAGTCGTAGCACGCCACGAGAGGCTCGAACAACTCCTCTTTGTGACGAATGATGGACGTGTCATCCATGTCGATGCTCACCGTGGGGTCGGCCATGCACGCTTGCAACGCCTCGCGCGTGTTGTACAACTTGTCGCGAAGTTCAGCCAAGATGACACGATACGGTTCGTGAACGGGAATAGCCTTCCAGAAATCATCATAGTTTCTGCGCTTGCGTTCTTCGAAAATGGCGTTGTTATCATCCGTGGAAGAGCTGAGAATTTTCTCAGCACGATCCTTCAGCGCGTCGGTGCAGCGCCACATGGAGAGGTTGAAAATCAAACGCTGAATGGCGTCGAACAAAAGATTGGTACCTTGCACGCGGGCGAGTAACACGACATCCCGCGTGCACGTGGACGTTACGTACGGGTTTCCGTCTCGATCCCCACCCATCCACGAACCAAACGTCACGATCGACTTGTCCAGAGGCAAACGCGGGCAGTTGTTGGCCAACAACGACGTGTCCACGCGACGCATAAACGTCGGGATACCGTCCCAGATGGTTTGTTGAAAGTACGTCAAACCCGCGCGCATTTCGTCTTGCGGCGTCGGTGGCGTGCGTCGTATTTCATCTGTTCTCCACGCCGCCGCCATATTTGACCGAATTTCATCCAAAACCTCCGCGCGTTCGTATCGCGACAATCGAAAACGTTGGAGCTGCAACAACTTTTCGCGAATCTTCCCAAATGATTTCAACATTGACCGTCTGAGTGCTTGCGTGGGGTGCGCCGTCAGCACCAAGTCAACGTGTTGCTTCGAAAGCGCGTCGTAGATTTCCTCCTTCGTTTTCCCCACACGTAACAACTGCTTGATTGCGCCGTTTGTCGTCTTGGACGGTCCTCGAGGAATATCGTGCAACCGCTTATGGCGCTCCTCCATCGCGTTGGCCACCTGCTCGGAAATATTGTGCAAGTTGAGCAGGTTCGAATACGCCGATGCAAATTGCAACGACTCATCCACAGGCATGCCATCAATCAACTTCTTCATCGTTTCAAAATCCCCGCTCTCGTGCGTCTCGTTAAACTTTTGACTCGACTCAAACACCGCCTCGAGCTTTTTCAAAAAACCCTCCCCTTCCGTCTCTTGCACCACACCAAAGAACATCGTGCGCAACACCTCATCGCACTCCTCAATCACCGCATCCGCGTTAAACGCCTTCGACTCCCCAGTGCCCGATAAGTACGAAGACGCCCGCACGAGCTCATCCAACTCGGCGCCGTCTTCGCTCTGAAACATCGACCCCGTGCGCCTATGGTGCTTGGTTGGCGATTTTTTAAACAACGACGGAAACATCGCGCTCTAAAGCCGCGGCGTCACTGCCGTCTCTACGCCGCGCTCCTCTACGCGTTCACCGATGCGAACGCACACGAACGGACCGAGGAGGAATCAATCAATCAATCAATCAATCTACGCGTGCCAACCCGACAGTCGATCGGTCGCTTGACGCGTTCGTGCGCCCTCACGCGAGACGCCGACGACGACACAGAAGACGACGACGCAGAAGACGACGACGAGAACGACGGCAAAAACGATGTCGCGGCGACGTCGACGACGACCGAGGTGTGTGGACGGCGCCGAACGCGGGACCCCGTGGAGGCGGTTGCGACGAAACCCTCGTGACACGCGGGTGTTTTCGAGGTTAGGGTTTAGGCCAGTGGGCCTTTTCAGGGCACGCGCGCGGCAGACGACGACGACGACGACGACGACGAGGACGACGACGACGACGAGGACGAGGACGAGGGAATTATGGGTGTACGCGTGATGACCATCGCGCGCGGGACGACGACAGCGCGAGGGATGCGCGCCAAGTGCGTGAAGAACTCAACCTCGCCGCAGTGCACAGGGTCTGCGGCGCCGCGGCGTGACGCCGTCGGCGGACGCCGCGCGGGGACGAGATCGGGGGCGACGAGCGGTGAGGGCGGCGCAAAGCTTTGGGGTGGTCGGTTTAGCGAGGCGCAGGATCCGCTCATGGAAAAGTTTAACGAGAGCTTGAGTTTTGATCGACGGATGTGGCGCGAGGATGCCGACGGGAGCGTGGGGTACGCGCGGGCGTTGGCGCGCGCCGGGGTGATTACCGACGAGGAACGGGATGCGATCGTGCAAGGGTTAGGGTTGGTGAGTGCAGAGTGGGCGAGTGGGACGTTCGTGGCCAAGGCTGGGGATGAAGACATACATACCGCGAATGAGCGACGGTTGACGGAGCTCATCGGCGAAGTCGCGGGCAAGTTGCACACGGGGCGGTCGCGGAACGATCAAGTGGCGACGGATACTCGCATGTGGTTGCGCGCGCAGTTGCTTGAGATTCGTAAGCATTTGCGTACGTTGATTGAGATTGCGGTCGACCGCGCGGAGCGTGAGGTGGATGTCGTCATGCCCGGGTTTACACACTTGCAAAGCGCGCAAACCGTGCGCTGGTCGCATTGGTTGTTGTCGCACGCCGCCGCGTGGCAGCGTGATGATCAGCGATTAGGGGACTTGCTCGAGCGCGTGAATGTGATGCCACTCGGGAGTGGGGCGCTCGCCGGGAACCCTTTCGGGATTGATCGTCAGTTGTTGGCTAAAGATTTGGGTTTCGCCGGCGTGTGCCCAAACTCGATGGACGCCGTGAGCGACCGCGACTACATCGCCGAGACGAGCTTTTGGGCATCTATGGTCAGCACACACTTGTCGCGATGGAGTGAGGATTTAATCATATATTGCTCCCAGCAGTTTGGTATGGTGAAAATGTCCGACGCCTACTCCACCGGCTCGTCGTTGATGCCGCAAAAGAAGAATCCAGACGCTCTCGAGTTGTTGCGCGGCAAGAGCGGTACGCAAATCGGTTCGTTAATGGCGGTTTTGGCCACCATCAAGGGCACTCCGACGACGTACAACAAAGATTTACAAGAAGTGTGGCACTCCATGTACTACACCGTGGACAACATGAGCGATTCGTTACAAATCGCCGCCGGATGTTTAGCCACTGCGCGCATTTACCCCGACGCCATGGAGCGCGGTTTGTGCGCCGAAATGCTCGCCACAGACCTCGCGGAATACCTCGTGCGCAAGGGCGTGCCTTTCAGAGAAACACATCACATCTCCGGTGCCGCTGTCAAGCTCGCTGAAGACCGCGAAGTGCCTCTTTCATCGCTCACCGTCGACGATTTGAAGCCCCTGTGCGACAAATTTGACGCCGACGTCGTCGAGGTGTGGTCGTATGAAAAATCCGCCGAAAGCCGCGACACCGAAGGCGGCACGTCGCGTCGATCGGTCTTAGAGCAGTGTGCGAAATTACGTGCCTACCTCAGCGCGCATTAAAAATTATAGCAATCAATTTAATCGAACATCGAGACGTAATACAGACGCGCGACTGACCGACGACGCACAAGCGTAACCACCTCACACCCCAGCTCGCGAGCGCGATGCGTCGGCGTCATCGCGCCCCATCGCGCCCAATCGCACCCGTCGTCGTCGCGCTCGCGGCGGCATGCGTCGGCACCACGCACGCGCTGACAACCGACGTCGATTTCGATCCGCGCTACGTCGTACACGTGTTACATTCGCCAACTGATTCGAGCCCGATCACCAAGCACCGAGTGATTGACATGACTGCGGCGAATGGGGCGTCGTATAAATGCGTCGTGCCGGATGGTAGCGACGAGGGTGGCGCGATGCTCGCGTCGGCGCTGGCGGATGCGCTCGACGAGGGCGAGGATTCGACGGGAAGAGTGGAGCGCGAGAGCGCGGCGGCGTCGCGTCGGGACGTCGACGAGCTCCTCTCGCCCCTACGCGGTCGGTGTTTCTTCCACGCCAATGGCGATTGGTGGACGTATGAGTTTTGTCACGAAAAGCACGTCGAACAGTTTCATCGCGAGGGGACGACGAGGGTGAATGCGTATGACTTGGGGAGATACGACGCTCGAGCGACGGCGGAGCTCGACGTCGAGAGCGGCTCAAACGCCTCTAAAAACGACGTCGTCTCGGTCGCTTCGGCGGATGAGATCGATGATGCGAGTGAGGATAAATATCATGCGCATGCGTTCACGCACGGCACCAAGTGCGGTGACGTAGGCGCGCAATTCGACGACGTCGAACGCTCGAGTGAGGTGCGTTTCGTGTGCTCTGAGGATGGCGCCGAAGGCGTCGCGAGCGTGGACGAACCAGCGACGTGCAAGTACGTCTTCACCTTCCGAACGCCACTGGCGTGTAAATCCAGAATGCTGCGTCCAAAGCAACCCGATGTCGAAGCCATCGTATGCTCGCGCGTGGATGTCGCTTCAACAGACGACCGGGCCGAAACGGAAGCTGAAACTGAAGCCACAGATGCGCGCGCCGAAGACGCCTGGCGCGGCGCGCGAGACGAGCTCTGACGCGCCCGCGCGCATATTTAACCCTCTAGACCCACACATAGTCACACGCACACCCCGTAGCCGCAGGACGTAGTCATTTGTAAAATACTCTGAAAAGCCTCTCGCCGCCCCGACCGCGCGCCAGTGAGTGACGCCTCCGTGTCGCACGCGTTGCACGACTGCGCGTGGTGCGACCGCGCCGCCGGACGATCACGAGCATTCCGCACACACCGCGCCGCGTACGCCGCGCGCGTCGTCCACGTCGTCGACGAATAGGCGCACAAGATGCAGCGCAGCGGCGCACACGATGACGCCGGCGCCGGCTCATCGCCGTCATCGCCGTGCGCAACGACGATGTCACGCGTATCGAGCGTGCAGTCGTGCGATACAATTGTGTACGACGACGACGGACGCGGGTGCGGCGCGCACGCGGCATCGCGCGCGACGGAACACGCGTCATCGTTTCAGATGAAGGCGTCGCGGGCCAAGCCACCGCTGGAACGCGCGGCGAGGGATTTACTGCGCGCTGGACGCTTTCAGGACGCCATGGCTGCGCTGGAGCGCGCCACGCATGTGGTTGATGCCGTGCGGGACGGCACCGAGCGCGCGAGATGCGCCAACGCGCGAGTGATGGCGCTGAGAGGTGAGTGTTTTGAAGGCTTGGGGATGCGCGGGGATGCCGAAACCATGTTTTCGCGCGCGGTTCGCGAGGATGATGCGAACGCTGACGCGTGGTGCGGGCTGGCGCGACTGGCACACGGTGAAGGGAGGTTTTATGACGCTATGGAGCGATACCGCGCGGGTGTACGAGGGTATGAGTGCGCTGGGGAATACGAGAGGGCGCGCGATGCGAGACGCGCGCTCGCGGCGGCGTGGAATGAAGTCGGCGCGGCTCGCAAGGCGCGTGGAGATATCGAAGGCGCTATTCGCACGTACGGCGAGATTATCGATGAGATGGGTGATAAAGATGCATTTGCAGCGTCAGCAACGTTTTACAATTTGGGCGTTGCGCTCGTGGAGGTTGGACGATTGGACGAAGCCGAATCCGCCTACGAGCGAGCGATTGCTTCGGATCCTACGCTCGCTTTGGCGTATTGCAATCTTGGCGTTGTGTACAAGATGAAGAATCGTTTGGACGACGCAGTTGAGGCGTACGAGAAGTGCTTGCGGTACGCGCCCGATTTTGAGCTGTGTTTGAAAAACTTGTCGCTCGTGTTGACAGATCAAGGAACGGCGATAAAGTCGCAGAATTTACAAGGCGCGATTGCGACGTACGAACGAGCGCTGTCGTACGACACTTTAAACGTCGAGGCATATTACAACCTCGGTGTGGCACTCGCAGAGGCTGAAGAATTCGATCGCGCGCTAATTGCGTACGAAAATGCGGGAAGATTACGACCGCAGTGTGCGGAGATTTGGAACAACGCCGGCGTCTTGTACAAGGAGCGCGGCAACGACGCGCGAGCGATGGAATATTACCATCGCGCGATTGCGTGCAACCCGAATTTCGCACAGCCGCTGAATAACTTAGGGGTGTTGTACACCATGGCTGGTCAGGCTCAGCTTGCTCTCGAGGCATTGCAGCGTGCTGTGACTGTGGCGCCGACGTACGCCGTCGCGCACAATAATTTGGGTGTCTTGCTTCGCGACACTGGCGACATTGAACACGCTTTCACATCGTACCGCGATTGCGTACGTCATTCCCCTAACGACAGGCACGCGGAGCAAAATTATTTGCTTGCGCTGAACTACGTACGCTCGGGTGAACATACCGAAGTGTGTGAAGCACACTCGGCGTGGGGAAATCGGTTCGCAAAGCTCGCGGGACCGCCGTTGAAACCGCGACGAGCAATCAAGTCCGATAGCGGCGCAGGAACTCCAGGACGTCGTCGTTTGGTTGTTGGATACGTATCGCCCGATATGTACACGCACTCTGTGAGTTACTTCGCGCACGCGCCATTGCGCTCGCACGACAAGTCAAGCGTAAAGTGCATCGTCTACAATGTGTCAAAATTCAACGACGCGCAAACAAAACGTTTGCAAAAGTCCACGCTCGAGAGCGGCGGTGAATGGCGAGATTGCGCCACATTGAACGAAAGAGAACTCGCCGAATGTATCAGGGGCGATTCAGTGGACATTCTGATTGAATTGACTGGGCATACGGCGAATAACCGTCTCGAGACGCTCGCGCTCGAACCAGCGCCGGTGCAAATTACGTGGATTGGGTACCCAAACAGCACGGGCGTTCGCTCCATTGGATACAGAATCACCGACGAATTGTGCGATCCATTGAACACAACACAAACGTTTACGGAGCAACTCATACGCATGCGTGCACCGTATTCATTCTTGTGTTACACGCCAAATCCGGAGGCGCCAGAGTGCGTGGCGGAGGCCCCGTGTTTGAGTCAAGGACACGTCACGTTTGGATGCTTTAATACATTGGCCAAGGTCACCGCAGACGTTCGCGCGTGCTGGGCGCGCGTCTTACTCGCCACGCCCATGAGCCGGTTGATCTTTAAATCGAAAGCGTTTGCGTGTGAAGTCATTCGCAACCGCTTCTTGTGTCAAATGGCCCAACTTGGCGTCGAGTCGTGGAGAATCGATTGCTTGCCTTTGGAATCGGCGACGATGTCGCATTTAGCCATGTACGATCGCGTCGATATCGCACTCGATACGTTTCCGTACGGTGGCACGACGACGACGTGTGAAGCGGTGCACATGGGCGTACCCGTGGTGACGCTGTCGGGGTCGTGTCACGCGCAAAACGTGGGTAAATCGTTAATGACGACGATTGGACTGAAAGAGTGCGTTGCGAGCGACGAGAATGAATACGTTCGCATCGCGTCAACGCTCGCCAGCGATGTCCAACGAATTTCCGAGATTCGAACGACATTGCGTCGGGATATGCTACGCTCGCCGCTATGCGACGCCGAAGGATTCACGCGCGCACTCGAGGACATTTACCGAAACCTTTGGCAGCGATGGTGCGACGACAAGGCGCGAGAAGACGACGAAAGTGACGATGATGACGAAGAAGAAGAAGACCTTGACAGCGCCGTGGAAAACTCTAAGGGCAACGACGATGATTGTTGCTCTGCAGACGAAAACACCCGTAGCGGATCGCAGAGTAATCGCTCCAAGGATGACTCAAACAACGACACCGACGAAGTTTGGAATCAAACAGAAAGCGCCGAAAGTGGCGACGTGACGAGCAAATTGATCGACACATTAGAAATATGAATTGATACGTAGCACAGTTGCACATTGGATAATAATATTAGCTCATCTTCATTGACAGACATTTAAGCTCTAGCGTTGCTCTAAAGGTGGAAGGAATTGAAAAAAATTAGATCGAGAAAGCACCGTCTTCGACCGCCGGGCCGGCGCCGCCGCCCGGCACGCGCTTCTTCAAATCTCTCTTCGGGATTTCAGTGATGACGGCTTGCGTCGTGAGCACCATACCTGCAATAGAGCACGAGTTCATCACGCCAGAACGAGTCACCTTCTTGGGGTCAATGACACCCATTTCGATGAGATCGCCGTACGTGTCGTTCATCGCATTGTACCCAAAGTTCCATACGTTGTTCATAATGCGATCGCATACCACATCACCCTCCACGCCGGCGTTGTTGCCGATGAGACGGCAAGGAGCCAAAAGCGCCTTTTGCACAATATCGGCACCCAAGCGCTCCTCCGGATCGGTGAGCGTCACCTTGAACTCATCAATCAACTTGCTCAAGTGCACCAAAGCGGCGCCACCACCCGGCACGATGCCTTCCTCAACGGCGGCAAAAGTAGCGTTCTTCGCATCTTCGATACGAAGCTTGCGTTCTTCTAATTCGGTCTCAGTCGCAGCACCAACCTTGATGACGGCGACACCACCCGCGAGCTTAGCGATGCGTTCGGAAATCTTTTGAGTGTCGTACACGGAATCCGTTTCCGCGAGTTCTTGCTTGAGCTGCGCCACGCGAAGGTCAATGTCCTCCTTGGAGGCACCGTCAGCAATCAACGTGGTGGTGTTTTGCGCGATGGAGACCTTTCTGGCGTAGCCAAGGCAATCCATGTTGGCGCGAGACACGCTCAAGCCGAGGTCCTTGGCGATGTATTGCGCGCCAGTGACAATGGCAATGTCTTGGAGCAACGCCTTGCGGCGCTCACCAAAGCCCGGCGCCTTGATGGCGACAACCTTGAGGACGCCACGAACCTTGTTCACGACCAACGTCGCGAGGGCTTCGCCGACAATGTCTTCGGCGATGATGAGCAGCGGCGGGGAGCCATTTTGGGACACTTCTTCCAAAAGCGGCACGAGGTCCTTGACTTGCTCAATCTTTTCGTCGCAAATCAACACGCGGCAGCCTTCGTATTCAACCATCAAACGCTCAGTGTCGTTGACGAATTGCGGGGAAATGTAACCGCGATCGATTTCCATACCCTCTTCGACTTCAACAATGGTTTCCAAACCGCTGCCGTTTTCAATCGAAAGCACGCCATCCGGGCCAACCTTTTCAATCGCGTCGGCAATCATGTCGCCGATTTCGTCATTGTTACCCGCGGAAATGGAGGCGACGGCGCGAATGTCAGCCGGACCCTTGATCGGAATCGCGAGCTCATCGAGCTTCTTGGTGCACCAAAGCGCAGTCTTATCGATACCACGCTTGACGTTCACCGGGTTAGCGCCAGCGGCGACGGATTGCAAGCCAAACTTGATCATTTCCCGCGCGAGCACCGACGCCGTCGTGGTGCCGTCGCCCGCCGAGTCATTCGTACGACCGGCAACCTCCTTGATCAACTGCGCACCGGCGTTTTCCACCGGATCGAGAAGCTCAATCGCGCGCGCAATAGTCACACCATCATTAATCACCTGCGGCATGCCAAACTTTTCCTCGAGCACGACGTTACGTCCGCGCGGACCGAGCGTCACGCCCACGGCGTCGGCGAGCTTGTCGATACCCTTTTGAAGCTTACGTCTCGATTCCAAATCAAACGTAATCTTCCTCGCTTCAGCGCGCACGTGCGCGCATCTTCGGCTACGCCCAGCGCCATTCGTCGTCGTAGGACGAGGCGCGAGCGCCCGACCCATCGTCTGTGTATTTCAATCAAGCGAAGACGTACGCGCGCGTATAGGTTAGTCTCTCGTCGCGTCGCGTCCGCGCGACGGTCCCTCGCGCGCGTCGCGTCGCGTCGCGTCGCGTCGACGACAACCGTGGTGACGACGGTGCCGATACGGCGATACGGCGACGACGGTGATCGCACACCCACCACCATCGTCACCACTCCCCGGTCCCAACTCCCAACTCCCGACTCCCCGGTCCCGACCCCGTCCCTGGGCCTCGCCCAGGTCGTAGGGCACCAGCCGCCGGGACCCCTCCCATCGGCCCTCGCCGACGCCACCGCGGTGCGTCCTCGCGCGCATCACACCCACGAACGCGATGGGCGATAAACCAACCGTCGTAATCATCCATGCCCCCACGCGCGCGCGCGTCGCGCCCGCGTCACGCGCGCGTCGCGCCATCACCGCGCCCATCCATCCACCCATCGTCGCGCGTCTTCATCATCATTCGTCGTCGTCGTCCGTCGTCGTCTCGTCCGCGACGCGCATCACCGCGGTCGACGCGGTCGGCGCGCGCGCAAAAAAAAATCCACATCGTCACGTACCGTTCGTGAAGTCAACGCGCCGTACATGCTCGTCGATGGCGTGCGTCGATCGATGGCGTCGGTCGCGCGTCGGTGTCGCGACGTCGAGCCCTCGACGCGATCGATCGACGCACGCCATCGACGCCATCCATCGACGCCATCCATCGATCGATCCATCCATCGATCGACGCCATCCATCGATCGATCGCGATCGCGAGAGGGGTCGTCGCGGTCGTGGATTGGCGGTGCACGCGATCGGGTGCGCGACGGCGCCGGGGCGTCGACGGCGCGACGGCGCGTCGGTCGTCGACGCGCGGGATGGCGCGCGGACGCGGCGGTGCACGCGGCGGTGCGCGCGGCGCGAGCGTGCTCCCGACGTGGGCGCGCGGCGGTGGACGCGGCGGCGGCGGGTGGTGTTCGTGCACGTCTGACCGATGTGCGAAGACGCACGCGGACGATGGTGGTGGTGATGATGATGATGATGGCGACGATGGGACGACGACGACGACGACGACGATGACGGCGTTTCCGGTGCCGCTGGCGATGTGGGACTTGGCGCAGTGCGACCCGAAGCGGTGTTCGGGGCGTAAACTCGCGCGGTTGGGGTGCTTGCGCGAGCTCAGGGTGCAGCAGCGCTGGGCTGGGGTGGCGCTCACGCCGGATGCGAAGGCGTGCGTGTCGCCGAAAGATTACGCGGTGTTGCGCGCGCATGGGCTCGCGGTGGTGGATTGTTCGTGGAATAAGCTTGATGAGGTGCCTTTTTCGAGGTTACATAGCGCCGCGCCGAGGTTGTTGCCGTGGCTGGTGGCGGCGAACCCGGTGAATTACGGCAAGCCGTGCAAGCTGACGTGCGCCGAGGCGTTGGCGGGAGGGTTGTATATTGCGGGATATCGCGACGCCGCGGAGGCGTTGATGAATAAGTTTAAGTGGGGTCATGGGTTTATTTCGCTTAATCGAGAGTTGTTAGAGTCGTACATGACGTGTACGACGAGTGAAGAGGTGATTGAGACGCAGAATAAATGGCTCACGCTCGGCGGTCCCGCGGGGGCGCCGACGCGAAATCGAGACATGATGCCTCCGAGCGAGAGCGAGAGCGATTCGAATGACGATGATAGTGATGATAGCGACGATGACTTGCCACCGTTGCCACAAAACCATAATCACACGAGGTTCGGCATCGAAAGGTCGGGGAATAATTTCCGAAACGCGCTCGCCGCCGAATCGTCGTCTGAAGACGAAGACGAAGACGAAGACGAAGACGCCGATGGGTTGGCGGATAAAATCGCGCACACGAGTCTTTAGTAGTTTGAGTGTGTTTCCTAGCGTTATAGAAGTTTGTACAGTACATTTCATGTCTCAGTATGTCATCAAAAATCTTCGCCTAGTACCACCAGCGAAATCGATTGTCAATCGGCGCGCGTACTTTGGCGTACTCTTCGTCTTCTGTTTCTTGTACATCTGTCGAATCATCATCAGACACTTCGTCATACAATACATCTGTGCGTGGATACGTCGTGTCCGCGTCTTGAGTATCCATCACGTGGTCGTCATGGTCGTCATCGTCGTCGCGCGACGTCGCGACGGGTTCCAAGATTTCCTCTTCTTTCACTTCTTCTTTAATCATTTCTTGCGCCGCAGCTAATCGTCTTTGCTCCTTCTTACGTGCCATGTAATTTCGGTTATACTGTTGTTTCACCCATTTACGACGCTGTACGATATCCGCCGAAGTCCATGCGTCGATATCGATAGCCTCTGGTCGGCGGGGCGACGCTCCGCGGCGTCGGCGTTTGGGCGCCGGCGAGGCCACTTTAGGTGTGATGACAACCGCGGTGTGCGACACCGGCGGCGGTTTGTGCTGCACCGTAACCGCTATCGCTGTCGCTATCGCCTTTGCACGCAGCGCGCGATCGATGGATATGACGTCTTGATCAATCTCCCCGCATTTGAGTTCAAGATGGAAATTTGGCCCGCGATGGCTTGGATGTTTAAACGTCGAACGCGTGGCGAGCTGCGAAGGAGGCGTGAGCGAATGAGATGGGAAAAGAATCACGCGTGCGACGCACCTGGACAATTTCTCCTTTTTCGTCAAACTTTGCGAGCGGTTCGCGGGTGAACCCGGGGAATATTCTACGGTCACAAGTGAAGGGCATGACGAGGAATGAAGCGCGTTACAAACCGAGCGTCGTCGTCGCTCTCTAAGGTCCAACTACTCGAAATACGCCGCGGCGCTAGACCAAGTCTGCGACGTTCATGGGCAACTCATCGATTTGCGTGGAATAAAACTGCTCAATATCACGTAACGCGCGAACCTCTTGGTCGGCGATCAAGTTGATGGCGACGCCCTTGCGGCCGAAACGTCCGCTGCGTCCGATGCGGTGAATGTAGTTTTCACGATTCGATGGCAAGTCATAATTAATCACGAGCGACACTTGCTGGACATCGATACCTCTCGCCCAGACGTCGGTGGTGATTAATACGCGCGTTGCACCGCCACGGAACTCAGTCATGACAACTTCACGCTCTTTTTGTGGCATTTCCCCGTGCATGGCGGAGACGGTGAAATTGTTTTGTCGCATCTTCTCCGTGAGCCAATCAACTTTTTTCCTGGTGTTGCAGAAAATGACTGCTTGCGTGACGGTTAAGGTGTCGTATAAATCGCACAGTGTGTCGAATTTCCAATCTTCGCGCTCGACGGCGACAAAGAACTGCTTGATGCCTTCGAGCGTCAACTCGTCGCGCTTGACCAAGATGCGAATCGGATCTGTCATAAACTTGCTCGTCATTTCGAGAATCTCCGTCGGCAACGTGGCGCTGACTAAAACCACTTGCGTCTCGGGAGGTAAATATCTGTACACATCATAGATTTGCTCCTTGAATCCTTTGTTCAACATCTCATCCGCTTCGTCCAAGACGAGAATTTTAATCCCTCGCGTGCGTAAATTTCTACGCTTAATCATGTCGTACACGCGCCCAGGCGTGCCGCTCACGATGTGGCAGCCGTGGTCGAGTTTTCTAATATCATCCCCGATCGAACGACCACCAATACATGCGTGCACTTGAACATTCATAAAATTCCCCAACGACAGCGCCGTCTTCTCCGTTTGCACCGCCAATTCACGCGTCGGCGACAACACCAAGCACTGCACCTCTCGGCTCGTCGTGTCGAGCATTTGACACAACGCCAAAGAAACCATCGACGTCTTCCCCGTCCCCGACTGCGCTTGCGCGATGACATCACGACCAGATATAATCGGTACGATTGCGCGCTGTTGAATCGCCGATGGCTTCTCAAACCCGTACGAATATAACCCGCGAAGTAAATCCTCGCGAATCCCCATGCCGTCAAACGTCGACACCGACGTCACCCCTCGAGACGTCTCAAACGATATCTTCTCATCCTCATCGTAATCCACCTTGGTGTCACGACCACCACCGTCGCCATCACCGCCTCCACCTCTGTGTCCTTCGTCGCTACTCCGTCGTCCCATGATGCGCACTAATCAATCAATCAATCAATCAATCACCGATGTGCACCGAACGCGTCGTCGTCGTCGTCTCGCGTCGTCGTCGTCGTCTCGCGTCGTCGTCCACCGAATGATAGATGCCACGAACCCCACGTCACGCGAATACGCACCCGTCGTCGCCGCGTCGAGGATGCGTCGTCAACGTGTGACGACGATCCACTCAGTCACCACGCATCCTCGAGCGCGGCGCCGTCACTGGCGACTGCGACACGAAAGTCACGACCGAGGCCGGAACTGTGCCGGGGGCGTCACACGCGACCGCGAGCGGCGGTGTGCGGGCGCGTTCGTGCGCGTTCGTGCGCGTGACGGTCGACCGCGGCGGTGGTGGCGCGGGCGCGGGCGCGGGCGCGGGCGTTCGAGCGATTGCGCGAGCGGTTGATTGATTTGTGATTCGGCGCGCGTGCGGCGCGCGAGCTCAGAGAAGGACTGTGCGGGCGACCATCATGAGTGCGCCGGTGTGGGAGGGCGCGTATTGCGTGTCGGTGGTGATTGTGATGTTTATCGCGCTGTTGAAGAACGTCGCCGGGCCGGATGTGTTGATGCTCGGCGCGCTGGCGTTTGAGCTCGCGGCGGGCGTCGTGGACGTTGAGTCTGGGTTGAAAGGCTTTTCTAATAAAGGATTACTCACCGTGGCGTGCTTGTTCGTGGTGGCGGCGGGGATATCGAACACTGGGGCGCTTGATTATTATATGAGTAAGGCGCTCGGGCAGCCGAGAAGCGCGGCGGATGCGCAGTTGAGGTTGATGGTTCCAATCGCGTGCGTGAGCGCGTTTCTGAATAACACACCCGTGGTGGCTATTATGATTCCAATCGTGCAAAAGTGGGCGAGAAAGTGTAAAATTTCCCCTGCGCAGTTGTTTATTCCGTTATCGTTTGCGAGCATTCTAGGTGGGACGTGTACGTTGATCGGGACGTCGACGAATTTGGTCGTCGATGGCATGCGTCGAGAGCGGTACCCGGATGAACGCGCGTTGGGGTTGTTTGAGCTGAGTAAGTTTGGCGTGCCCGTGCTGTTGAGCGGCATGGCGTACATGCTGGTCGCGGCGCCGGTATTATTACCAGGGGGACGGAGACGTGGTAAGGATGGCGAAGATGATGACTTTGCGGCGAGCATGGATGTGGATAATTTAACCGTCGGCGCCGTCATCCCGCGCGGGTCTCCGGTGGTCGATTCCAAGGTGGCGATTTTGCGCGGGTTGAATGGCTTGTATTTGGTAAGCGTGCAGCGCGGAGACATGCTCATGCGTGCGGTGCGCCCAGACTTCTTGCTCGAAGTGGGGGATATATTGATTTTCACCGGATTGGTTGACCGCATCGGTGAGGTGTGCGAAAAGCACGGATTGGTGCCGCTCACGCACGACGTGGAGGAGAAGATGTTGCGCGAAGGTTTGTCGTCGGATGCCCCGGCGAAACGTACTAGTGGAGCGACACCTACAAAGAAACCGGCGCTTGCGCATTCTTCGAGCGTAGAATGGGCTGGGGATGATTTGAATAGCATGGCGACGTATCCACCGCGCGCGACAACGCCAACGCCCGCGTCGCAGCAAGAGTCGCAAGACGACAGATCTATCACCGGATTAGGTTGGGTGCACCGTAAAAACTACGAACGTTCGCGTATGAGTATAGATATGCGATCGTACGAAAAGGTATTGAGGCGATTTAACTCGGATATCGTCGGCGAAGAGGTACCAGAGTCTGGTACGAATTCCCCAAACGCCGCGCGATCGAGGACGAAACGCTCGAGTACTGATGGACTTTTCAAAAGTTCAATCACCTCCGAGCCATCGTCTCCGGACGCATTGGCGAAAAACGAGGACGATGCACTTTCGCTTTCACAAGACAAGAAGAATCGGCACGCGGTGATTCGCGCGCGCATTCGCTCGACGTCACCACTCGTCGGAACGTCGTCCACAGAATGCAGGTTTGCGGAAAAGTATTTGGCATCCATCATGGCGGTGCAGCGCGCGTCAACCACGTCTGAGAAGATCAATGTCGGCGGCGGCATGCTTGGAAAGATTATTTTCCAGGCGAACGATTTGCTCATCTTACACGCGGCTGCGAATTCGCCGCTGCTTGAACAAAAGCGCGAACGAGAGGCTGCCAAGGCGAAAAAGGCGAGTGGCGGCGGCGCTTCGGGACAAGCGGTTCCCAGAATGCGCTCAAGCGCGTCTTTTAAAAACCTTGCCGAGAGCACATCAGGGAAGAATCTTTCAGCCTACGCGGAGCCAGAGTTTACTTGCGAGAATGACTTGGAGGTGCTGCTCGCTGACACTTCTTCTGATGAAAATTTCACCGAATTCGCCATTCCCATGCGCGTTGTAGGCAACGGTGCGCTGGATGGTAAAACCATTCGAGCCGTGGACTTGACGAATGTTCCCGGTTTATTTATGACGGCTATACAAGAAGGCGGTACTGGTGAGATGAAAGCGCCTGATTTAGAAACATTTTTACACGCTGAAGACGTACTTTGGTTCGCGGGGGACATGACGGGGATGCAAACCCTTCGCCGCATTCCTGGCTTGGTGCCACAAGAAACGCAAGTGGACAAGCTCGAGGTGCGAAAATCTGATCGGCGATTGGTGCAGGCTGTTGTGTCACAGGGGAGTACATTGCTCGGAAAGTGCGTGAGAGATACACACTTTAGAACGCGATACGACGCAGTTATCATCGCCGTCCAAAGAAGTGGCGGGCGCATTCAAGCGCGCATTGGGGACATTGTTCTCGAAGCTGGAGACGTTCTATTGCTTGATACGTCAACAAGCTTTTTACTCGATCACAAACGTGATCCTGCGTTTGCGCTGGTGTCCGAAATCGAGGATTCTGCGCCGCCGCAGTTTGACAAACTCATACCGTCTGTAGGTACGGCGGTCGTGATGATTGCCGTCTTTGTCGGTGGTGCGGTTGATTTATTCGTCGCAGCGCTGCTGGCTTCTGGCGTCATGCTCGCCACGGGGTGCTTGACCCAAGAAGCTGCGCGTGCGGCGGTGAAATGGGACGTCATCGTCACCATTGCTGCCGCGTTTGGGATTTCAGCCGCGATGGAACAAAGCGGCGTGGCAAACTCAATCGCGTCTACGCTCGTGAACATCGGCAACGCTGCAGGTACGGGTAAACCAGGCATTTTGGTCGCCGTTTACATTGCCACTGTGGTTTTGTGTAACGTCGTCGGTAATAACGCCGCGGCGGCACTGATGTTTCCCATCGCCGCCGGCTCGGCTGAACAGCAAGGCATCGACAACGTGCAGATGAGCTTTCTGCTCATGCTCGCGGCGTCGGCAAGCTTCATGTCGCCATTTGGATACCAAACGAACTTGATGGTATACGGTCCAGGTGGTTATGTGTTTGCAAACTTTCTCAAATTCGGCGCCCCTATGCAAGTGGTACAATTAATAGTCTCAGTATCCGTTGTCTTGCTTGACGACTTGTGGTGGATTGGCTGGGTTGTCGGCTTTGGTGTGGTTTTTGGAATTTATTTTGCTCGACTTCTCGCGCCGAAGATACGCAAACGGTTCGGCAAACGTTTCGAAAAAAAAGACGATAGTTTGTCTGGTGGTGATGTCATTACTTCGGAGGTGGCGATGCATCGCGCATTATAAACGTCCAGTACTTGTAGAATAGAAAGACACGCGTTTTGGATAACTAATACCAACTTTTCATGCGCGCGCACCACTTGCCGCACAATTCGACGCGTCTCTCGCGTTCGACAGATCGAGCTAAAAACGCAAACGCCTGAGCATACGAGAGTTTGTCTATTGAACCATGTCGTCCACCGACGGCGCGCTCATCTTGCACCGCGTCGCGTTGAACGCCTCCTTCATAGCCATCGGGTTCGCGCTTCGACACCTGAAAGTTCTCACCATCGACGACGGACGCACGGTGTTTCGATTTGCCACACACGTGACCCTTCCTGCGTTATTGTTATACGTCATGACTCGCGCCGCGGCGTCGACGTCGGGAGCGGTAAACGTGATGAGCGCGATCGTCCCGGCGACGTCGCTGCTCGTCGGGCTCGCGACGTCGTTTGGAGCGTACGCGGTGTATAGAAAGTCCCCGGCGCGCGTTCGCGGATTAAATGTAGGTTGCGCTACGGGTGTAAACCTCGGAATGTTTGCTTATCCATTTGTAGAGGCAATCTGGGGTGCTGGTGGTTTGGCGTTGTGCGCGATGTGGGACGCGCCCAACGCCGTCGTCGTATTTGGCGCGGCTAAGGCTATTTTCGCCGCCGAGCAGAAGAATGGCGATGCTTCGCGCGCGGTGCATGATGATGGTGGTATTTACGACGGCGAGTGGCTCGATAAGAAGAAGCACGGATATGGAGTGTATCGATATCCGTCGGGATCGACGTACGAGGGACAATGGAAAAACAACGTCAAGGATGGTTTAGGAGTATATACGTTCGGCAAAGGTGGGTCGTATGCCGGGGAGCTCAAGCGTGGAGCATTCGAAGGTACGGGTATTCGTGTGCTACGCACGGGTGCGGTGAAAGCTGGGTTGTGGGAAAACAATGAATTCGTTGAAGCGACAACGGTGAAGGACTGCGAAGGAACAATCGCGGCGACAAACGCCGCGCAAGCGACGGCAAGAAAAGCCGCCGAGGCGAGTAACTTGACCGCCAAAGCGTTGTTGCTGAAAGTTGCGACGTTTCCTCCAGTAATAGCCGTGTCCCTTGCGAGCTTGATGAACTTTATGGGCATTGCGCTACCGAATACCGCCGCGCAGCTCGTCGTGCCGCTCGCCAATGCAAACAATCCGCTCGTGTTGCTCACGCTTGGGGTGTTGTTCAAGCCGTCAATGGATCGTATGCAACTGCAAGCAGTGACAAAGTTCATTAGCGTCAAGTACGCATTAGGTTTGATGTGTGCAGCTTTAGCTACGATTAGTATTCCCCAGAGTTTCACGCTGGCGCGGGGGGTCATCGCCGCGCTCTGCGTCATGCCCGTACCATCAATCGTGATGCAATACTCTGCTGATCACGAAAACGACGGTGCATTGGCGGCGTCTATTGTCATGAGTTCACAAGCGATGTCTATTGCGCTCATTTGCGCATTTGCCGTCGTAGCGCCGCACATTGCGACCATCGACCGCACCATGTTTTCGGGTGCGCTCGCAGCGAGCGCCACGGGCGTGGCGCTCCTTGGCGCGCTCAGTGTCAAAGCTTTAGCGCCTTCACGAGGCGAAACCAAAACTAGAAATCAGCCCGCGAGTACTAGTGCGAGCGCATGCTGGCGCAGTTCGAGATCGAGAAGAGTCGTCGCGAGACGCGAAACGCCGCGTTCCGTATGCGTACTGACGACTCAATCGTCAGCGTTTGTGTCCGCGGCGAGGACGGTCATTGGTCGCCGAGCGCGCGTCGTTCGCGGTGGCGCTCGCGCGGGATGTTTGTTAAGTGTACGATCATTAGCGGTGTTTTAAATATAAAAGTGTTCTTTCTTTTAAAAAGTTGTTGATTTGTGTATTACGTGCAAACGTTCATCATCGCAAGGTGGGGTCACGATGTTCACGGTTCAGCCACCATGCTTTCCGCTTCTTCACGGATCGTACTGTACAACGCGGTGGACAAGTAGCGCTCGCCGAAAGATGGGAACACGGTGCCGATGAGCTTGCCGGCGTTTTCAGGGCGCTTGGCGAGCTGGATGGCGGCAGCCGCGGCGGCGCCAGACGAAATACCAACCATCAAACCTTCTTTCAACGCGAGCTCCTTAGCCATGCTGATGGCGTCATCGCTCGGGATTTGGATGATCTCATCAATGATGTCAACATCTAAAATACCCGGAATGAAACCCGCACCAATGCCTTGAATCTTGTGCGGGCCCGGACCACCGCCCGAGAGCACCGGCGACTCGGTCGGTTCCACGGCGACAATCTTCACGTTCGGGTTCTTGCTCTTCAAGTATCGGCCAGTACCGGTAATAGTCCCGCCAGTACCGACACCGGCGACGAAAATGTCGATTTGCCCAGCGGTGTCTTCCCAGATCTCCGGACCCGTGGTTTCAAAGTGTACTTTCGGGTTGGCTGGGTTTTCAAATTGTTGCAACACGTACGAGTCGGCTGACTTGGCGGCGATTTCTTCAGCCTTTTGCACCGCGCCCTTCATACCTTTAGCCGGATCAGTGAGCACCAAGTTTGCCCCGAACGCCTTTAACAAAATACGACGTTCAAGAGACATCGATGCAGGCATAGTAAGCGTTAACTTGTACCCTTTCGCGGCGGCAATAAACGCCAACCCGATACCCGTGTTCCCCGACGTCGGCTCGACGAGCATCGTCTTCCCCGGGGTAATCTTACCTTCCTCTTCCGCCGCCGCAATCATGCTCCACCCGATGCGATCCTTCACCGAGCAGCACGGTTCCATAATTTCAAGCTTCGCCGCAATCTCCGCCCCGCATCCTTCGCTCACCTTGTTCAAGTACACCATCGGCGTGCACCCCACGAGCTGCGTCACGTTGTCCGCGATGTTCACGTTGGATGCCGCGCGCGTTCGCGTCGTCGTTCTCGAACTCGGTCTTCGGCACACACGCGTCGTCGTCATCGTCGTCATATTCGTCGTCGTCATATTCGTCGACATCATCGTCATCATCGTCCTCGGCAAGTCAATCCGAGGCAATCGCGCAATCACAATCCAAGGCAATCACAATTCCACGCCTCGTGGTCGACCGAAGCACACTACGGCGCGTGTGAATCGTTATCAAAAACACGTCGTCGTCGTCGTCGTCGTCGTCGTCGATCAAGCAATAATCGAACAACTGTCGTTCGTTCCACGCGTGCGTGTGGCGTGCGTCGTCGTGTGCGGGCGATCGCGATCCATGAAATCCAATCGGAAAAGTGTCGGGGCAAACTTCTCGTGCTCTTCTCTAAAACCTAACCCGCGCGTCGCATCGCGCGCGCGCGTGGCCAAATGTCACATGTCAAGGTGGTTGTATTACAATGTGGCTCACATGGCTGATGTTCTGCGCGACACACGCGTGTGCGCGTCGGTGACGAGCACGTGGAGACGGTGATGGGGCATGGAGCCGTGAAGTGGGGCGCGGATGAGGTATTCGGCGGAGCGGGCGGAGCGGGACGGGCGCGACGCGCGAAGCGCGGCTCTGGCGTCTTCAGAGTGACATTCTGACGTCAATACGCGGTGTGCGGCTCGCATGGTGTTGATTTCACGCTCGGTGTCCCACTTTGAGGCGGCGATGAGCAAGGCGTCGAGCAATGCGGGTGGCGCGTCGGGGAATTTTTTGTGCAAGCTTTCGGCGCGCGCGGTGGCGCGTTCGGCGAGTTGCACCGCGAAGACGGCGCGCTCGTAATCTTCTACCGTGAGTGCGTCGTGGTCTTCGCCGCGGGTGAATAATGCCGAGCTCGTGTCCGTGGCAATTTTCACCGCATTGACCGTGGTGGCGTTCGCGCGCATCGTACACGCATCTGTAGACGCGTAAATGCCAAGGATGGCGGCGCACGCGCATCGCGTCAGTTGCGCAAAGAGCGCCGACGCCGCGACAGTCTCGAGATGATGCAGCGCTCGCTCACCCTCGACCACGGGGTCAAAAATCAACGCTTGCTTACTCGCCGCACATCTCGGAGCGTTGCGCCAGAGTTCTATCCACGTATTTCCCTTGTGACGCATGCGCGCGGATAACCGCCCGCGAGGCGCGAATTCGTCTGTTGAAACCGTCGCCGCGTCTGGCGTCCAATCTTTGGGCGAATGCCAGCGCACAAAGTCTTGGAATTTTGCCCCTGGATTGGCAGCCTTGAATGCAGACATGTCAGAACACAACTCGATGCTCTGCATACGCTGACGAGCGGCGCGTCCTTCGTCGTCATCCCCCAAGGCGCGCATGGACGCTTCGCGTTCAGCGAGCGCGTCCTCAGTGTACATTGGCGCGTCTTGAGTGAACGGAGCGCGCATGAACGCGTGAGGCGGTTTCGATAGACGAAGTTTCAATATCTCACGAACGCCCTCGGGTTCGATTCCTTCGTCGTTTGCTTCGTCGTCTGTGTCGTCGTCGTCCATGTCATCCGTGGCGTTTGACGGTGAAACTGCAGCGCCGTCGTCGACGAGAGCGTCAGCGTCTGTCAGTTCTTCATCTGCGCTCGCGTACTCATCGTCGTCGTCCAGCTTCCCAGCTCTATTTTCGCTGGTTGATCGCATCATGGACTTACTAGTCAAATTTGGAAGGATGCTGCTTTCGTCGTTCAACAACGCGCTCAAGTCCAAATCAGCATCGAGGCCCCATCCCGCGGCGTTCTCGCGAGCGTCGAGCGTCGCGAGCTCGTCGAGTTCGTCGCCGCTCCAACCACCACCAGCACTGTCCCATTCGGCATTGATTTGAGATTGATGCTTTTCGACGTACACCGCGCTTTGTTGTAAATCACTCGAGCTCCTTGCGTTCCGTCGAAGTATGCACTGGTTGAGCATTTGCAGTTTTTGATTTAAAACGCACGCTCCGTGGTCAATGCCAAATGTTGGATCAAAAACCACCGCCGGGATCTCGCGTCCGCGTTCCCAGTACGTATATCGCAATTCATGAGTGAAAGCATTCCATAAGTGCGCCACGGCGCGCGCATTCTTCAACAAGCACGCGTGCAAGGCGAGCCGCGTCAACAGTGTATCGCGTGGCGCCGACTTGCTAGGCTCGCGAAGTTCTCCTTTCTTCGCCTCAGCGGAGTGAGTTTGAGTTGACACATCGAAAATCCCTCGCATGGCACCGCGCAGGACGTGCTCGCTTGGTAGCGACGGCGCATCCATGTCGTTACGATGCCAATAATCCACGCCAGCCAAAGTGGCGGTGTCCAAACCAGCCGCGGTGGCGATGAATGCAGCGCTTTGAACGAGTTCGTAGAGCATCTCGCTCAATGTTGATGTATCACGGGAGAGTAACTCGTCGTCGTCCTCGCCTCTATCACGCGCGGCTTGCGTGAGATCACCTCGAAGAAACCATTTTGGGGCGTCGTCGATGTTGAGTTCTGAAAACGCGTACATGGTTTCCAAACGCTCGCTCGGCCAAACGGCATCCAACGCTAACGACCGCCATGGGTCTTCCATGTTTACCCACGGCGACCAGGGCGCGTCGTCGTCCCATTCATCAAGAAACAAACCAAAATCTGAACTATCTAAATCTTCATGCACGTTCTTCCGCTTTTGATCGCCGAGACGCACGCGCATGTCTTCAATGTCGCTATCATCCTCCGAAGCGTCGGCATCGGCGTTGTCAAATTCGTCGCGCCCGCTCGATGTCGATGAATTCAACGACAACGTGATTCGCGCTGACACCAAAGAATCGTCTAAATCTCGTGCTTCATCGCCAGTCGCATCCGCACTTTCTCGGGCGGTTCGGACTTGTTTTAAATATCGATTGACGCATCCGACGTACGTGCGCTCGGCGATTTCTTCAGCCGTACTAAACCGCGTGAACCGCGTCACATCCGTCTCTAACACCGCATCACCGTTAACATCATCACTCACATCTCCAGAAAACTCTCTATCATACTCTCCACGCGGGGTGATTACCGCCATGTGTCCACCCACGCCCAACGTCGACATGGCGAGCGTAAACGCCGAACGCACCGTCAACGACTCGTCTTGATCAAAGAACCGCCCCGTCGCGCTCGCTGGTCGAACCATCAACACGCACGATACTCCAAATAATGTATAAAAGTCATACACGTCACCGGAACTCTTACTCGTAGCGTACGCCACGCTCGTACTCGCGCTAGACGACGACGTCTTCAACCACTCGCGCAACGTCGCCTCCGCGTCGCCCTCCTCCTCCTCCTCGCGCGTCCTCGTCAGCGCACACACGTACGGCTCACGTCGCCAATGTAATCCGTGCGTAAACGTGTGCACCCACTTATCCTCCTCCTCCTCGTCGTCATTCGTAGCCGTCGCGTCAAGCCACCGTCCCAGGACATCTTCCACGTCGTACACCAACCGTTCGTACGGCGACTTGCACGAATAGTCCTCGTACGCGCGGTCGTCATCGCTACCACGAACGGTGCCACCACCGCGTTCGTCGCCGCCGTCACCGTCGTCGTCGCGCATGACTGTCAGCCGCGCATGACAGTTGACGCAGGACGTCACACACTCACGCTCGGTGATGGCCCCGACGTCGTCGAATTGGTGGACGACGACGACGACGACGACGACGACGACGACGACGAACGCGGTACAATCACACGCGAGTTCGTTTCGCGTCTCTCGCGTCGTTCGAGCGTTCACGAGCGACTCTGGCGCGCTCGAACGGGCGTTTACCGCGGCGAATAGCGCAGCCGTTATCGGTTGGAGCGCGTTGGTTGTGACGCAGTGTTTGCCGACTGAGTATAGCGGCGGTGGCGCGCAGCGCGCGGTGCGAGTGATCGCCAGCGCGTTATCGATTGCGTATTTATTTTTACTCGTCGCGTGCGCGTGCGTTGAGGGCGCGCCAGAGTCGGCGTCGTTTTCAACGTTGGCGGGCGTGAAGGCGTTGTTCACGAGCGACGTCGCGGCGTTGGCTGGGTGGGTGCACTACTTGGCGTTTGATTTATTAATCGGTGCGCGATTGGCGCGTGAAGAGCGCGCGCGAGGGGTACCGGTGTGGTGTACGGTGTGCTTGACGTTCCCTCTCACGTTCTTGGCTGGACCGGTTGGGTTTTTATGTTCGGCGTTTGTCGTCGAGGCGTTTGGACGATGACGACGGCGGCGACGCACGACGCGGTGTTACGCGCGGGGTACATTGGCGTCAGCGCGTTGTGCGTGCAAATGATTATTTGGATTTGGTTCGCGCCTGGTTCGTGTACGTTGTTACGATCGGCGTTGCGAGACGAGATGTTTTCCTCGGGCTCCAACAAGTTTGTCCCGAGTAATTTGGTGCTCAAGTATCGCAAACATTTCGCCGTGTGCGCGACGCACGTCTTGCCGGCGAGCGTGTGGTGTGCGCTGATTCCTTTTCAGCTGCACCCAAATGCGCGGAAACAGTACATGAAGCTCCACCGCATCACCGGGCGCGTGTTTTTCGCCGTGGGCGCGAGCATGACGTATGGGTACTATTTGATTCACAAGCGTGGCTTGCATTTTCACATGACAGACTTCCCGACTTTACCAGGCGACGCGTCGATTTCATTCGTGTTCGACTATGCCGAGGTTGGCATGTCATTTGTGCACTTTGAGCACGCCGGCGCCGCGTGGTTCGCGTACACACTCGTGCGCGCATTCACCGCCGTCGCCGTGTCGCGAGATTTCATGCAGCATCGCATGTGGACGTGGCGGCACGTCGCCGCCGGACTCGCCGTGGCACTTCAGCGCGTATTCATTTTCTTCCATCACACGTTCTTCACGCTCGCATACGGTCACGGATATTCTCACGTCCCTGAGATTCAAAAACCCATTTTTGCGGATTCTCTCGTGTACGGAGGCTTGGTCGCCGTGCTGTATTGCGAAGCGTGCGTTTGGCGCGTCGTCGGCTCGCCACGCAAATCAAAACACGCGTGAAACGAGCACGTTGCGACTACAGGAGTGTTCACCCATTTTTGCGTGCGTGTATTTAATGTCATCATTAGTATTGGTACACGTTACGGTACATCGACACATAATACCCATTTCATCCGTCGCTCGCGCCCCGACGTCTCCCCGCGTGAACATGGGCACACGAGTGTAACCCCATAAACTCGTCACTTGTCCACTCGCACGACACGCGACGTCCGCGCGATGCCCGTTCGCATACGCCTCGCACGATTCGGTCGTAAAAACGCCCCACACTACCGCGTCTACGTCGCCGATAGCCGCGCGCCGCGCGATGGGAAACACGTTGAAATCGTCGGGCACTACGATCCCGTGGCGCACGTGGATGGACATAAACACGTCGGTTTGAACATAGAACGCATTAAGTATTGGCTCAGCGTCGGCGCACAACCGTCGGATACGGTGGCACGTTTACTCGGTCAGGCTGGGGTGTTACCCGCGCTGCCGCGCCGGCGAGGGGGGGGCGAGGTGAGAGGGTTCGCGGCGTCGGCGTCGGCGAGCGTTGGCGAGTGAGCCTTAGAAGACATTCCTTAGCGTAGCGCCTTGGTAACAAGCGCGAGTGTATTTGTAATTAGCTAGATTTGGTTCTAAAAAACGAATGCAGCGGTATGCGTGCGGGCGTGTGGATTGATTAAAATGCATATTCTTTTGCTACACTTCTCTCTCGCGCCTTTGTAAACGTTCAACGTCTTCTCCGCACGTGTCAATCAACGTGTCGCCGTTGAATACTTTTGTCGAAGCGATGACAAAGTTACATCCGCAGTGTTTGGTCTGAGCCAAATGGCGCAAACACGCGATTTCGGCGTGCGTTACACCGCCGATAAAGAATACGAGAACCGTGGGCTTTGGCCATAGCTCGTCTCTGCCGTCGAGCGGCGCCGATTTGGCGCGCCGCTTGTCAAATTCCCTGTAACTCGCCTTGGTGTTCACTGCGAAACCGTAATCATCAAAGGTTTGCGTGTACTCAAACAACTGACCTGGAAGCGTTTTGAGCACGTCCTCGCCCGTGTTGTTTGGTGCTACAGAACGCCACGGTCCACGCGTGGCGCCTTCGACGAGCCGACAGCTCAACGGCGCGTACCCAGACGATGAATACGCGAACGTGATATCCTTTGGCGCTTCTGATCCATCGACGTCGTCGGCGACGAGCTTGAGAGGCTTACGAACGCTTGAAAAGCCGCGCGCCTTAGTCTTGGCTTGTTCCTTGTCCACAAACAACCCAGCATGCTCCAGGGCGAGAAGCTTGAGACAAATCTGCATCCCGAAGGCGTTGAATAAATCGCTAAATGTCTTTTCATACATCTTGGTGGGCAAGCCACCAAAACAAATGCACGCCAAACAAATCATGCGCAAACACGGTACAGCTTCATCGCCACGATAAATCATCACTTCGATAAAGTCCATGACCTTGTTTAGCTCCTGACCTTCGACGCACAGCCGTTCGCATTCAAGACGATTTTGAAACCAAATCTTCTTTGTGCAGTCAATGAGATACTTTGCTAGCGTGGCATGCAAGTCTAAACCCGCACCACCGATGTTTGCTTTAATTTTCTTCACAAAACCACCGATTTCACTCACGTGCTGATCTTCAACTTTACCGCCTTTTATCGCAGCGTAGTCCTCTTTGATTGCCGTCGATTTGTCGCGAATGACGTTACACGCCCTGCCGAAATTCATGTCACGAATTTCATGGAAAAGAGCGTCGGTATTATTAAGCTTCGGCCGCATTGCGATTTTCCCAGCCTTGTGAGCGCGCGCCCGCACGTACACGTCAATAGGTTGATCGTCATCGTATCCTGCTTTAACGTCGCCGTCGTCAAACGCGCGTTGTGGAATAGCCACCGCGCCCTTTTCTACACCTAAAATTTCATCAATCAATCCTTCGTACGTCAACTGCGTGCATAAAGGAGTCACCATATCAACATCGCGATCGAGCAAGACAATCATGTCCACAAGTGAGTCCCCATCGACGCCTGGCTCGACGTGTTCTGGTTCGTCAATTTGCCCACCTTTGCGCATTTCCAACATCAACTGCGCGCACTTGTGCGCGATGTCTCCTTTCCCCTTCACTACGTGTGCCAATCCAGTGATATCACGCTGGAGTTTATGCAAAGCCGAAGCAACGTAGTACACACTCGCTTCGTAATCTTCCGTGACGACTTCAGCGTACGCTTCTGGGTACTCTAGCGTCAACAAATCTGGCTCGAATGGAATTAAATTCACATCGCACGCCACCAATTCAACATATTCAAGCACGTGAAAATCCCTCAGTGCATCCTTACACATTTCCTCCACACGAGGCACGCACACTACCGTCATCTTTGGCAACGGTTTTACCTCTACGCTCGCCTCGTCGTTCGCCTCGTCTCCTCCGCGCCCGCGAGAACTCGTCACGCGCGTCAACAAACTCGACGCCGCTTTTGAAGCTTTTGACACCGCCGCCGCGCGCGCACGCAACGCGCGCTCACGCACATCTCTCAAACCCTTCACGTGTTCTGCGATCGTTTTCATCACATCCAGTTGCGGGCGACACATAAATACCACTCCGTCGCTCTCATCCGTGTCTGGAATCTCCCCACCCGGCTCGAGCGCGTAAAACGTCTTCACGCCCGCGCGTTTCAACCCCGCCACCCCGCACGTGCGAACGAGCCCATTCGCAATCACCGGGTCAAGCGCTAACGACGTCGCATCTCGCCCTTTACACACGTCGTTCATCACCGCTAACATCGTTCGCGTGTTGTGCTCGTACACATCTCTCGCAAACGTCAATCGGTCATTCACGAGCGTCGACGTGCTCGACGACGTCGAAGACGCGTTCGACGATGACGTCACGCGCGACGTGCTCGACGACGATGTCGCCATGCGTCACGACCCGCGGCGGCGGCACCACCGTCGCTCGTGAACCGTGCGGCGTCGCGAAGTAGAGGATGAATCATTCTTGCATGGAGCGTTGAGTTTTCATTGAAAGTCGTTGCTCAGCGAGACGTCAGAGCGCGACGACGCCTCGCGTGTGTGCGTGTGCGTGTGCGCGCGATGAGTGGTGGTGATGGTGGTGGTGGATCGCGCGTGCACGAGCGATCTCGCGTGATGCATGCGTCGTCGTCGGCGTCGTCCCCGTCGATGGAGTTTCTCAAGTTTGCCAATCACGAAGTCATACAAGAACTCATGACGTGTACGGTGGACGAGCTTGAACGACGCGCGTTGGAAGTTGAGCAGAAATTGTCACTCGTTGAAGCGCGATCGATTGATGAGCACGCGAAAGAGTGCGAGAATTTGATTGCGTTGAAGACGGACGTCGACGCGTGCGAAGAGATTTTGCAATCCATGGAGCTCGAGCTCGGGGCGTTTGCGGATGATTTGGGGAAGATTTCGAGCGAGATTCGTGGGTTACAGACGCAAAGCGAAGCGTTGAAAGTAAAAGCAATGAATAGGCACGCGGCGGAGCGCGCATTAGGATCGGTGATTGAGAACTTGACTGTGGACCCGTTGATGATTCAAACGTTAGTGAACGGTGCCGTCGAAGACGAAGACTACTCTCGACGCGCGACAGAGTTGGCGCAAAAACTTGATGTCATCGATAACCTCCGTCGTCCGAACGCGCGAGGTGGCGCGACGACTGTGCTCGCCGCGAGCGACGTCGCTCCTGAACTCGAACGATTGCGGGTAAAGACGTGTGAAAAGTCTTGGGCGTTTTTGTACGGCCAATTTCACGCGTTGAAACAGCCGAGAACAAACGTGCAGTTAATTCAAGAGAACACATTGGCAAAATATGAGCCGCTCGTGGCGTTTTTGCGCGCGAGAGGGCCAGAGGTGTATTGGGAAGTAAAATCCACGTACGTGGATGTGATGGGCAAGGTGTTGAAAACAGCGCTCGCATCGTATGTGGAATCACTCAAGCGCGTTACGTCGCCGCCAAAGGCTTACATAGCACTCGGGTCGAAGAAGCGCTCTCCGGGTGGTACGAATGAAATTTCAGGTGTGAGTGCGCTGTCTGGAATTTTCGGTGGCGGAGCGAGCGGTGCGGCAACGTCGGACGACGACGCTGGCGAACACGCCGAATTATTCTCGCTGCGTAGTCGAGCGCAGACTTTGCGCGACGCCGAAACGGGGCCACCTTTAGTGCTGCACCAGCCATCAGATAGGGTGCAACAGGAAATGCGAGAGTATGAAGAGTTGTTTCGAAGCGCGCACCGTTTGCTCATCGACACGGCGACTTTTGAGTATGCGTTTTGCGAGCAATTTTGGCGCGGCGAAAAAGACATGTTTGAAAAGGTATTCGCCGGACCGCTCACGGTGTATAACGATTTCGTCGCTCAGGGCGTCGCCACGGCCTCGAAAGATGCGATTGGGCTCTTAATCGCAATCCGCGTAAACGCGGTGAATAGAAGAGTCATGAGTCGCCGCCGCGTTCCTGCGTTGGATGCGTACTTTGACAACTTGAACATGACGCTTTGGCCAAAGTTCAAACACGCGTGTGACGAGCACGTCAAGTCACTGGAACAGATCAAAGAATCGTTTGAGCCGAATCCAGAGGCGCCAAGTTTTATAGTTCGACGATATGCAAACTTTGTCGTGGCACTCACAACTGTCGCGCACTCGAGCTTTGAATCGTCAACTGTCGTTGACGACGAAGAGGTGAACATTGCAACGCAGGTTGACTTGGTGCTCGACCGCATGCGGCGAGCTATGTTTGAATGCGTTACGAATAAATTGTGTGCATCTCTGCGAGAGTCGCCGAAGCGTCGAAGCGCGTATTTGGTTAAGACATTTGATTTTGTATGCACGACGTTGAGCTCGCTTGCGGACATTAAAGACGAGCAAACAACAGAACTCGCGACTTTACACTTCTTCGAAGAGAAATTTCTGGAAGAATCAGCGGCCTTTGTGACGCACACCATGCACAAGCGTTTCTCTGAGCTCGAAAAGCTGGATGGCGATGTCTTGTTTGATGCCACTCTTGACGCGTTGAGCGCGTTTCACCGCAACTGGCGCCAATCGTTGGCATCTACGCACGCAGACTGCGTAGCGTGCTTTGGCACATCCGATTGGCGAGCGGTTGAACTCTTCCGTCGCTGCGTCACCGAACTCACCACGCGCTACACCACCATCGTTGATCGCGGATACGCGGCACAATTTGGTGATGAAAAGGCGTCGCAACTCGCGGAATACGTCGTCACCAAGCTCACGTTCACGCTCGAAGGAAATCGTTACACGTCGAAATCCAACGACCGATTAGCGTCTCAATAGGAGACACGTTGTTTTATATGAGCCTCATCGCTCCTAGGTGATTGTTCATCGCGTCATCTACGCCTCGGTGCCCTCCAATGCGCTCGCGACTTCCCGCGTCGGCTAGTCATCAATAAAGTGGATAAAGCACCCCTCACACGTCACCGCGTGCTTTTGGGTCGTGGTGCGCGCGATGTTAGCGTCGTCATCCGCTCTCGCGTCGGTCGGGGCATCGTGTCGACGCGTCCATCGCACGCGCGCATCAGGCAGCGACAGCGGTGCGTCGCCGTCGTCGTCGTCGTCGTCGCTGTCGTCGTCGTCATGGACCGCACGCGAGAAGACGCAACGAGCTAAAGGTCGCGACTATCTCGTCGAACTCGGGAAAAACGACACCGGGAACACGAACACCAACGTCGGTGCGCGACAAGGGATGATTGATGACGTGTTCACGCGTAACGCCACGGGGGAGTTTCAACTGGGCGCCGACAGCGACATCGCGAATGGTGACTTGCGTTTTCGGTTTCAAGAGGCTCGACAATTTGCAAACTTGACGGGCGACTATCACGTCCCGGAGGAATTCATGGAAAAGGTTAGTCAACACGTGGTTAAAAACTTTATATTCGGTGGGAATTTGAATCACTTCAAGGGGTTGAGGAATGTTCATGGCGACATCGTGACGCCGCCAAACGTGCCGCTGATTCTCGGCGTATGGGGCGGCAAAGGGTGCGGGAAAACTTTTAATTTAGAACTCGCATGCAAGGCGATGGGAATCATGCCGATCGTGACGTCTGCTGGTGAGCTGGAAGATGAAAATGCGGGAGAACCAGGTCGACTGATTCGATCGCGTTATAAGCGTGCGGGTGAAATTGTCAAGCGTCACGGCGTGATGAGCTGTTTAATCGTCAACGACATTGACGCCGGATTGGGATGGTTTCAGAACACGCAACACACGGTGAATAATCAGACGGTGTGCGGAACGCTGATGAACTTGTGCGACCATCCAGAAATGGTGTCTCTCGGCGAAGATCGCGCGGATGATGGGAGAAATTTGCTCACCGCGCGCGTTCCAATTATAGTCACTGGCAATGACTTGTCAACGTTGTACGCGCCACTCTTGCGAGACGGTCGCATGGACAAGTGGTATTGGAATCCTTCGCGTGATGAGATTTGTAAAATAGTGCACGCAATGTTCAAAGATGACGGGCTTTGGACGATAGAAGCCACAAAGAAGCTCGTCGATGCGTTTCCTGGGCAGCCGTTAGATTTCTTTGGCGCGGCGAGATCAAAGGTGTACGACGATGCGATTCATCGATGGATGTGCTCCGCCGATCCTGTTCAGCGCTGTGAGCTTCTCATGCGCAAAATGGGTCTGAGTCAAGATGTAGATATATTCGGAAATAAAGGAGAAGAATCATCGTTGTGGCGCTATCATACCCCACCCGAGGTTGTTCAAGGCGCAACGGTGCGTCCAGAAAATGTATTCCGCGCGGCACAAGAATTGGCTCGCGAACAGGAGTACGTCGTGACGCAAAAGCTCTCACTTGATTATTTAAAATGGCAAAAGAATCCAGAAGACTTGACGGATGAAGAGCGCGAAACTATGGAGACGAGGTCTAGTAGAGAGCGTAAAATGCGAAAGCTTCAAGAAGATCGTCGTCAACGTCTCACTGATATGAGGAAGAGCGTGGCGTCGGATGAATCGCGCGCAGCGCGAGCCGTACTTTTGGAATCCATCGCGAGGCAAGCGAGGGAAAAACGTGAACGAGAAATGGCGGAGAAAGCGTCGATTGTCACTACTGGGGTCGATGATGCAACGTCTGTCGCATCATCATCACCCCTCAAGATTCCTGGCCCTCCGCAAACAAAGCGCTGGATCACCGTGTCTCCGGACGAGGCGTTTGACGCCTTCAAGGCGAAAGAATGTGTCGTGATAGATGTGCGTGATAGTCGATCGTTCCGACGAGAATCCATCTCAGGTTCGATAAATATGCCACTCATCAACGTCGAAGGGCGACCGTTGGCGTACACGTATACGACAAACGCTCCGGCGTTCATGGAGGAATTTCTCGTAAAGTTTCCAAGCAAGGACGCCGCAGTCGTATTTGTGGGCGGGAATGAAATTGATGCGCATGGTTTGGATGACCCTGAGCGTTGTGGCTGCATGGATGCCCTCATCGATCGTGGATACACAAATGTCGTCGTCGTTGCAGATGGATACGACGGATGGGTGCGCGACTACACGCCTGGTGGCAAGAAGCGTTTAAAAGAGTGGAAACTTGACGTCGTGACTGGAGCGTCTGGAACGTCGTGCGTCGGCGCAGAACTTCCGGTCGTCGGTTCATTAGCGGAAGAACGCCGAAATGCACAAATCGCTCGATTACAGGCTATAGAAGCGAATATGTCGTCGTTATCAGCCGAGTGGAAAGGAGCATTCGACCGCTACGGTCGCTTATACTTTTACAACGCTGAAGGTGAATCGACGTGGACCGATCCCGCGACGTACGACCATGTGGAGAAAAAGTGGAAGCTCATCGCGCCGACTGGACCCGCCTTAGATGAGATATCAGTCGAAAATGCCGTTGAGTCAGTGTTAGCGAAAAGCGTCGTGCTCATCGACGTTCGCAATCAGAGTGAATTTAGGATGGAAGCAGTGAACGGAGCGGTGAACATTCCGCTTCGTGACAATGAGGGCACAAAATTAGCGCCCATCTTTGTACCAGTGTCTAAAGAATCTTTCGCTGAATCGCTCAAAAACAAAGTTTCAAACGCCGATGCACACATAGTCGTCGTTGGTGGTGACGAGGCCGACGAGCTAGCGGAGATCGCAGGGCGATATGTCTTTGAGGCGGGGTTCACAAACGTTGTGATTGTCAAGGAAAGCGTGTCGCAGTGGCTCAAGCAGTTCACCGCAAGTGGCAAGAGAAAAAAGGTTCTCGCGGCGGGCGCTTACAAATCCGATTTATTAGCAAAAGGTGCGTTCAATCCATTTGCGGGCGAAAGTTAGAAAAATAGACGTCGTGTATTTCAAATCGATTATGTTTTAAGCGGCCACTGTCTTTGGCCATTTCGCGTGAATCCAGCTCTTAAACGACGCACATGCCTTTAAGAATCCTTGAGCGTTCTCGGCAGAGTCAGCAATCACTTCGTCACCATGGACGAAAATCATACGCATGTCTAAATCAACCTCGCCTTGCGGCGCGCCAGCCTTGACAGCCTTTTCGTAGGCACGCTTTTCACTCGCGACCAAGTGTTCAGTTTCTTCGCCAAGTTCTTTGACCCACGCGTCGTGTGAAAGCGGACTGCCGGTGAGGTTCTCAACAATCTTCAAGAAACCAGGCTTACCTGAGCCAGGGTTCCAATACTGATCGATGAGTGTCGGTCCAACCTTGGGGTTGTCGACAATGTATCCTTCGGTGCGAAAGAAGTACTCGCGCGTTTGGTGCACTGCCATTTCCGCAAATACATAGCCATGGTAGTAGCATGAAGACTCATCTGCTAAAATGTGCGGGACGCTCATGAGCGGCCTACCCGAGAACCCGCCTTGGATCTTTTCTTCAATTTCATCCGCAACCTTGCAAATGTTTTCCGTAGTCAATTGGTCTTCCGGCATTTCATAGAGTGCCTTTTCAAAGTAAGGGACGGCGAGCATGCCACGCAAGGCGAGAACCTTGTAATCGTGCTTTTCACGAATGTTACGCTCGATCAACTCCCACGGGATAACGTCTCCCTTGCGATTGCGCGCATATTTTGCCTGCCACTCGGCGTCTTCGCATAACGCATCAAGGAACATGGATTGGGTCTCTGCCAAAGCTACAGAGAACGGAGCGCGTTCCTGTGAGAACAAAGGCGAGCCTTGCACGATATTGGCAAAGTGCGCGGCATGACCACCTTCGTGCATGAGCGTCGTCAACGCAGTGTTCCCAGAACCAACCTCGTCGGGCGTGGCGAGGGACGTGAAGTTCGCCTCGCTCGGTACCCAAGAGCCGTCCGACTTCTTATAAGGCGGTGTCGGCCAATGACAGAAACCATTCGGATACTTGCCGGCACGGTCACACAGATCCAAACGCATGGTTGTCCCCTTGTATCCAATCTTCATGGCACCGAAGGAGCGCCCCCAGACTTCAGGAGCGTTTTCAAACGGATAATACGGATCCAAAAGCGCCGTTAACTCGCCACTCAAGGCAAACGCGGTGTTCCACGCCTTGGTCGCGTCATCGCCCTTTTCGCGTTGTAATTTCTCGCGAGCAGCGTGCATGAGCGGTCGCGTCGCTTCTTCAAGACCATCAAGCATCTCAAAGCATTTCTTTTTGCCGAATCCTTCGGCGTTTGTCACCTTCATGTCGTAAAAGTCTTCAAATCCCAACGCGCGCGCAAAACGGTTTCTTTCGGCGATGATAGCTGGAAATCCATTATCGCACAAGAACGGCCCATTCGAGCGCAAAGTTTCCCAGCAACTCTTACGCACGGCTTCTTGGTCAGAAGAGCGAATCTTAGTACGCAAAACTGTGGGCGTCGCTTCGATGTACTTGCCGTTTTCATCCGTGTAGCCAAGCTTTTGCGTGTTTCTAGACGCTTGCAAAGCGTTCTCTTTGGCAATCATGCTCTCACGGAGCTTCGTCGCTTCATCACTCTCGACTATGTAGCACGACAACGTCTTGACAATTTGCTCAAGCACTGCACGCTGTTCTTCACTCACGTCCTTGGCGTCCAACATCGCGCGCGCTTCGGCGAGCGTCGCGGCGTCACCCAAAAACGCCTCCAAATCGTTAAAAGACTTGGTCAAAGCATCGACGTCGCACCCCGTGAGGTTCATCTTCGTCGCCCAGAAGTTGTCTTCATACGTCTTGTGCTTATCAGAGTACGTGGCGTTGAACTCGTCAATAAACGTCGACGCTGCGGCGTGCGTCATCGTTCGTGACGTCTTCTTCGCGATTGGTGTCGTCACCGGTGTTCGCGACGACGTGTACGACGACGTGTTTCGAGTGCTCACGATCGCACGAACGAGAGTGCGTGTGCGCGTGATGTGCGTGAGCGCGGCGTGCATGCAACGCGGGTATCGAGTTCGCGAGGGACGCGGTGTGACGAGTGGTTGGTGACGTGCGCGCACCTGTGCAACGTTGTGCACGGCGCCCGAGCGACGACATCGTCAGACGGTGGCGCGGTAGGCATTGGCCCGGGAATACGCGCGCGCGATGGGTGTGGGTGCCGACGTCGTCAAGGCTGATGGCGATGATGTCGTCGGCGTCGTCGTCGACGACGACGACGACGCGTTGAATGCGCTGATTCGCGCGCGCATCGTGCGCGTGTGCCAGACACGTGGACCGACGAAATCATGCTGACCGAGTGAGATTCCGCGTCTGATTTTTCGCGAAGCGCCATTTAATGACTCTCGAGATAACACGCGGTGGAAGGCGCACATGGAACGCACGAGATCGATCGCCAAGGCGCTCATGCGAGAGGGTGTAATTGAGATTACACAAAAAGGCGAGCGCGTCGCCGTGGACGCGTTCAAGGGACCCATTCGACTACGACTCGCTGAAAACGACGTGAAGAATAACGAAGCGAGCGTTAAAAGAGAATGCAGTGCCCAGAGCAAACGTGCAGCGTGCGAGGAGGATGAAAATAAAGCCGTGAAGGTACGCGAGGCAAAACGCTCGAAACCGGGCGAGCCGCGCGCCTGATTTTTTATTTTTCGGGGTCGCACCCCTCGCGAACGCGCACACAGCGCACACGACTTTGCCTGAATGTTTTGTGTGTCGCGTGCGCGTGCGCGTTTCATGTACGATACACCGCGCATGTATTCATCTGTAATTTGCAAATTTTAGTGCCGCGGGGACATTTTTTGTGGCCTGAATTTTATCCACTTTCTTGCCCAACCCGCACATTCGCGCGCGCGCGCGTCGAGTTCGCTCGCACTCAAACGCACACCCTGTATCGTTCGTGATGGTTTCATCCGTGATATGCGCACTGGTCGCGCCGACTACGACGACGACGACGACGGCGACGGCGACAGCTCGCGCGCGACAACGTCACGCCACGATGTCTTCCGCGAGATATTCTTCGACGCCTGCGCGGGGTCGACGCGTCCTCGCGCGCGCGACGGAGGCTGATATGAAAACGAAACCCGATTGGGCCGGGGATGACATGTTGAGTAAGCTCGTCGATGCGGCGATCGGGAACGAGTTGTTGTACGAGAAAATCATGAAGCCGATGGCGAGGCAGACGCTGATTAACACCGCGGAAAAGAATGGAATAGCGTGGCGTGACGAGGCGGCAAAGTTGGAAGCGAACAAGGCTATTTACGAGACATACAACGCTCTGAAGAATGACGCGATCGATTACCCTGAATATTATTTGAAGCCATTTCACGCGTACGCCGAGGGTAACCTGTGCTGGCTCGCGGCGTTTGAGGCGAAGTCTGCGACGTACTCGATGGCTTTACGAGTGTGGCCAAAAGATCGCATCACCGCCGAGGAAGCGCAACAGCGATTGAGGGATTCGTATACAGACATGGTTCGCGCGCATCGCACCAAATACAACGCCGAAGGTGAAGTGGAGCCAAAGAAGATTCTTGATATTGGTTGCTCGGTGGGCATGTCCACGCGTTACTTGAGCGACGCGTTTCCAACCGCTGAGATCACCGGCCTCGACCTTTCACCGTACATGCTCGCTGTAGCATCCGCATGCGATGCTGGAGAGCCGGGAAGCGAACGACGCACGTGGGTGCATGGTAAGGGTGAAGATACCAAGTTCGCTGACGATACATTTGACGTGGTCTCTCTCGCGTTTGTCATTCACGAGTGCCCCGAATACGCGACGGCTAACTTGATGAAGGAGGCGTATCGCATTTTGAAGCCCGGGGGTACTTTCGTGATGACCGACAACAACCCGGCGAGTCCTGTTATTCAAAAGCTCCCTCCGGCATTGTTCACGCTCATGAAGTCCACCGAGCCTCACTCGAACGAGTATTACACCATCGACGTACAGCAAATGTTGAGAGCCGCGGGATTTGAAAACGTGTGCCAGGAACAAACTGATCCTCGTCACAGAACAGTATGCGGGTCGAAAAATAGCGTTCTTAAAAGATGATTGAGCGCGTGTAATTTTAATATCAAACAAGTACTAGTATGCAACAACCGACCCTCACGTTTCGTCGGCGCTTCGCACTTTCGGCGCGGCGCCTTTGCTGTCTACTTCCCAACGAGAAGGTCGTTCACGCCTCTGCTCCTCACGCCGCGGTGGACTTCTAGATTCTCTTCTCGTGCGTTCTCTAGATCTCGAGCGTGAGCGTCTATCGCGCCTGTCGTATGGTCTATGTCGACGGTCGTCGAAACGTCCACCGCGAGCGTCGTCTCGTTTGCGACGAGCGTACTCATCTTGATTCCTTCGCATCTTTTCTGCCGCCGCATTCGATCGCTCAATGTCGCGTGCTTTATCTGCTAAAAATTTCGCCGGAACTCCGCTCGGGTTGGCTTGTGCACTGGCAAGTAGATCCCAAAGCTCAACCATGAATTCGTCCGTGTGCTTTTCCAAAAACGTTGACAATTGCTCTCGTATGTGTAACGCGTTAGCGTGCACTTTCGACTCTTCCAACAACACAATAATCATGCCAATCAATACTTCATCTTCCACGCCTAATAGCTCCGTCACCCTGGTGGCGATCCACGGTTTCATGACTTCCAGCGTCACCTTTGTCATGTCCACCTTTGCGCGAAGCGATTCTGGTACGGGCTTGCTCGTCGACGCCGTCTTCTTTGCCGCATACACGGCGCGCGAAAACGGCTGGCGATAGGATGACATCTCGCACACGCGCACTCCTGCGTGCGTGCTAGTGCGCGTCAACGTCTCACGTCGCGTATAATCGCTCGCACCTTGCTGCACACAGTGGTGCAGTGGTTGGTTGTCGGCGCCTGCTTGGTGTTTTTTTTTTCAGGTTTTGTGTGACCTATGTGTGGTGACGGGCGTCACGGCGCGACGCACGAGAGATCACACGTCACGACAACGACGACGAGTGGGGTGAAACGTCATGGGTGCTGAAGACGACATCAAGGGCATCCTCGGCGCGGCGTCGCAAATATGTTTCGTAGGCACCGTGTGCGTCGCGGGACGGGAGTCATTCGGGCACTGGTTGTATCACCCGTGCGGGTTGTGTAACGGCGCGAAGTGCATGAGATGTAAGACGTGCAACGCCACGGGGAAGTTAGCAAAGCCAGAGAGCACTGAATTTTCATTTTCAGTGAGCGAAGAGGTTGGCGGGAGCATGCAGTGCATGTTTTGTGGTGGGAGTGGCAGCGTGAAGTGCGAGCGCTGCATGGGCGCGGGTGGCGAGATTGGGAAACGGTTAAACTACTTTCGAATGTTTCACGGCACGAAGCCATTTAATGGATTTTTGAAAAATAGAAACATGAACGTCATCCCTACGCGGTTGGATGAAGAGATTGCGCGGACGGCGAGAATGGACGTCATGACGCAATTTCACGACTCCGTGGAAGACTTCAAAGAGATGGTCTCCAAGAAAAAGTTCATCCGAGCGCTGCGAGCGAAGACTGAAGGGAGTAAAAAACCTTGAGCGCGAGGAGCGAGAACGATATCGCGCCACCCAGCGTCGCGCGCGCGCCATGTACGTCATCGCCACGACGTGTAGCTTCATTTGTTATACTACTCTCTAGTCCTAGTTCACCTGTTGAGTCATTAACTCGTCACGAGTCCCTTCCGCCATCAGGGGAACGTTTCGACTTCTGTTGGTCGAACGTTCGCTTGACGTCACACGACGCACGCGACGACGACGGACGACGAACTTCGGACGACGAAGGACAACGCGTGCGTTGCGCATTCTATTCACACGCACGCACGCACGCACGCACGCACGCACGCGCGTGTGTTTGACCAGAGTGTGCGCACGGAAGAGACGACGCGCGAAAGATGTCGTTGGCGAATGCATCCGACCCGTGGGCGTCGTACGCAGCAGCTGACCCGCGTACGGATGATGCGCCACCGCGAAGACGTGCGACGAGGTCGACTCGTCAGTCGCGATTGGGGCAACCATCGGTAAAGGCAGTTCGAGAGAGCAAGAAGCGCACGACGGATGATGATGACGACGGCGAAGACGGCGAAACGGTGGAGACGGCGAGCGAAGGCGAAAGCGACGAGGTCGATGTGCAAAAGAAATCCAAGCAGCGTTCGACGCGTAAAATTCAGATATCATTTAAGGATGAAGCTGAAAATGCATCGCTAAGCGCGCTGGCGAATACTCGCACGCCGCGCTCGAAGAAAATCGTGGTGAAGGAGGAAGTTGAAAAGATTAACGCCAAGGAGCCGCTCGCTCAGCGCACCAACAAAACGTCTACGCGCGACAGTCAGGAAGATACCGGTGCGGTGAACAGACATGTGTTACATTCTTCAAATGAGTCTTTCGCCACGGCATCGATCGATCCTTGGGGCGTGCCTCTCGTGCAAGCTGTGCAAACAAAGACATCAAACAAGAGCCAGGTGGCAAAATCAACGCCGTCTTCGGCGGCCCGCGACAATGACATCAAGGTCAAAGCAAAGCGTGCATTTGTGGACACTCCAGTGAGTCCGAATCGGTATGAGCCGGTGCGTTCGACACCGAAGCGTTCGAAAGAGGCGACGACTGCGGCGGCGTTTGGTAGCCCGACGGCGGTTTTGACGGCGACAAACGCGCCGCTCAGAGCAAACACCGCTGAAGGCCAATCCTACGTGTGTCCTGGTCCACCGCTTCCTCCAAAAGGTGAATGTTACTTGGGTTTGTGGCGTGGCGAAGAACGCGCGCGCATTCTTGCCTACGAGGCTTGCGTGCAGACGTGCTTGGAAGGCTCGTTGGGTTCCTACACGGCGCAGAACAAGTTTGATATGGGTGTTTTCTTTTTGACAAATCGATGCGCTGAACTTCGAAAAGCATTCGGCTTGGACAGCGTACTCGTCGGCGTTCTTCCTGATGAGTCGCGAAGTCCAGATTCACGAGCAATCACTCCTGATAAGAGCGGACGTCGCTCGGATTCCATGCGCATCGTCGGCGCGGGCGCGGGCGGCGTTCGATGGGCCGCCATTACGGTTGGCGTCAGTGAGGTGTGCATTGTGGAAAGAGGAATTAAGAAATACACACAGGGTTGGGATCCACGCGATCATGGGTGGCAAAAGCCTACCGAGGCAAGAGGACAGCATTTGATCATTCGCACTGAAGGCGGGCCTGGGAGCGCCGAAGTGTGCGAGGAGATGCGCACAAAGCAGGAACCAGTGCGTCTTGCTCTTGGCCCTGGAGACACGACTTTCATCATTGAAGTCCCGCTCAAAGCAAACAAAACCGCAAAAGCTGTGATTGCTCTGGACGAACTTTGTCGATTATCAGACAAAGGCGTCGTAGAGCTCGATTTGATGCTCACCGCTGACGTACCAGCAACCGCCGAGCGCGAGGCGCACGTTCGCACGTATGAAAAGGGGACTGTGAAGCTCACCGCGGTGTTCGAGGCAGCTGTCGGTGCTGGTTTGATGTCCGCTCCACCAGGTGCGGGCACTGCTCCAGGTCGTGACACGCAAGGATGGGCAGAAGCGAATGCAGCTTTAACTCCTCAAGCAGCGTATGATTTTTCTCTTGGCGCGGCGTTACGGGCCATAGGTTTCACACGCCGTCGGTTGCGCGTTCACGGCAATTGGGAGTTGTTACTAAAAGAACTTGCCGAAGGACACAATGTGACCACTACGTACACGTCTTTGCGGTACATACAACACATGCTGGCTGTTGCCACGCCTACGGCGGATTGTTTGTCGATGATTCGTGATCATTTGCGTGAGGCATTGAGAAGGCAAGTTGACGGATCACTCGGTTCAGTTGAGTCTCAAATGCTCAATTCTATCCGCGTGGCTGTGATGACTCTCGTGTGCGTGTGCTTTCAACATTACAAATCGTTGGATGAAAGTGAGTTCAGAGGCATCACAGAAAGTATGCCACCAATCGTTCCGGCGCCAGCGCTCAGTGTTTCATTGGAGCTGTTCAAGGCGCTGCAGCGTGATCCGAGTTCGAGCGCATCATTGGAGATCATGACGAAAGAAATTATCAGCGCCGCTCGTGCGTGTTTCAAGAAAAACAGAGCAGTTCTGATTGGCGATGCAAGAACACTCGCGGTGAACAACAAGGATCTCGTCACGCAGTTATACGTGTGCATTGGAAATCTGTGTGTGACACTCAGGCACGAATTGGACACTGATAGAACAATCATGGAAACGTGCTCGTTCCCATCCGGGTTCTCCTTGCCACTACTTTCCGCCGATGTATATTGCAGCGAAGTTGCGGCAACGCTCCAAGATGCTCTCGATACGTGTCCACCGTCAGGGCCACCATCGAGTGACATCTTGGACTGCATCGATCGTTCATGCGATCTTCAGGCGTCAGCGTCTTTGGAAGAAGATCAGACTAGAGCAAGTACGCTGAAATTGAACACGCGACACATTTTTCAGCCGCACATCGATGGATGGATTGAGTCATCGAGAAAGCGCCTTGAAGCACGTTGCTCGGCTGCGTTGAATAGCAAGGGTGTGTCTGGAAACGCTATTGACGATGCGTACGCAGCCATGGATCAATCGTTGGAAGGATTTGAGCGAATTGTCACCCGTTGGCCAGATCAGGCGATGGCGTTGGAAGAGATACTCGTTGGTGCTGAGCGTTTGATAATTCACAAAATTGCCGAAACGGTTGAACATTTGCACGTGGGCATCCAAAAGGATGATGAAGCGGGTACAATTGTCAAGCCTCCTTTGAGTCGTAAGGGCGCAGCTCAGTGGATGAACATCGGTCGCATGAAAGAAGGAGCTGCTTCGATTGCGAAGCGAACAGCGCAAGTATCGAATGCCGTATCAAAGAGATTTGCCATGCACGATCGAGCGCACGGCGGCATGCCTCCAGAACTCGCGGCGGCGTTGAATGCTCTCAAATCAATGGAAATTCTTAGACCAGACGTCGGTGCACGGCTGATGGAATGGGCAAATAATGGCGGTGGTGCCGGCCCAGAGCTTGGCAGGCGAATGTCTGAGGCTCTTGGGGAGTTGCGCGCGCACTACTCTGGATACTTGCGCCGCGCCGTAGCTGGCGTGTACAGTTGCGGACCGTCGTTGCGAAGCAAGCTTCGAGATGCCGACGCCAAGCAAGATGTTGAACCTGTCGTGGCGCCAGTGGTGACATACATCGAAAGTATCAAATCTACTCTCGAGCGAAAGTTGCCGCAGCGTCGGGCGAAAGTTGGCGTGTTGCGTGGGTTGTGGGATTCGATTGGCGCCGAAGCGTTGGCGTTTTATGAGGAAGATTTACGTACCAATTCCACTTGGCATCGACGTGTGCTTGCGAGTGCTGCGATTGATATTGTCAGTGAAAACTTCTCACAAGTCATCCGTGAAAGCTTGGGACACGATGTTCAAGATAAAGATTTGGAAGCACCCACAAGTATTGCAAAGTTGCAAGCCTTCAACTCGAGCACCGCGCGCGACTCAGTCCAGTTGTACTAGCTTTCCTCACTCAAGTCGTTTGGTTCTAGTAGCGCCTGTTGTATATCACTATCGAATATGTTATTTATTCATCCGCTTTTTTTTGGTACCGGTATTTGTCTACGACGATGCGAAATTGTCATTGCGCGCTGTTCAATCATCCTTGCCTTTTCCTTTGTCATCTTCGTCGACTGCCCAATCGTCGGCGCTCTCCGCGCTCGACTTTTTCTGTTTCATCAGTTCCTTTTTCACGAGCTCATAAACCAAGAAAGATGCGCCTGCTTGTGGTACAATCTTTAACGACGACGGTACCCATCCACGAAACAAAGCTTTCGCGCCGCCATCTTTGACGGTCATCATCAAGCTGTTCGCTAAAGAAAGCGGCTTGCCATTCATCCCGAGTGGCATCAAACCTGTTTGCAGTCTCACTGTTGCTTGGTAAATCGGGTAAGATGCAGTCGAGGCCAGGAAGCCAGATGCGACACCGCATAATAGCGTCGGCCCGGCTCCAGCACTTTCTTTGTTCGTAGCCTTCTTGTACGCATTTGACAAAATGTCATAGGTTCCAAAAGACAACCCAGTGTACGGTATTGTGCCAATCATCGCTGTGCCCCAGCCAGAATACAATCCTTTCAATCCAACTTGCTTGACGACACTTGACGCTGCGACGATAGAATTTTTGTATGCTTGTGGGTTCACACTTAATCGTGTGGAAATCACTTCTAAAGGATACAGTAAAGTATCGCTTGTTATACCAGCCATTGCGCCGGCACATAGTCTCTCGAAATTCGTAGGCTCGCGGCTTTCACCTTGTGTCAATAGGTTCTTATACGCATTGTAAGCGAAAAAATCAATCGCCTTGCCCGGAGCTGAAGACATTGAGTTCGAAAAGTTTCCTTTGAACAAACCTTTGACGCCTTCGTCGCGAATAATTCCTTTGAACATTGGTAACAGTCCTTTCGCGTTCTCAGCCGTTGATGTTGCGGTTCGCACCGCGAGTACGTTAAGCGGCGAACTCACCGTTTTAGCTACGATGCCGGCAACGCCACCAGCGAGCAAGTGACCCCAAGGGCTACCTTCTTTGCGTCTATCAGGAATTGCCAATCGTCTAGGACCAATATCGAGACCAACCTTCATGTAGTACGGGGAGACTGTTTTCAAGCTATCCGCCGGCATCAGTACGAGCAAGTCTCGGAAATCATCAGATGATAAACGCGAGTCATCATCAACGTGCTCTAATATCGCATCGAGACCTTTTCGACGAAGCTTTTTACGCGAGTTGTATCTACCAGAACGAAGCTCCAGATCGCGAAGACCTGATTTCAGTTGCTTCCCTGTGATGAAGCCATTCTCGTCTGGTTCGAGCGAATCGAACGCTCCCCGTAGGGCAACCTCCTTCGACCGCACAAAAGCCGCAAACGACTCAAAATCCATCGCMCCATCACCCCCGCTCGAGTCACCTTCAGCGATGAAGTCATGCACAAATGACGCTGGCATGCGCAACGTTTTAGCGTACTGTTCGATTTCGGACTGACTTATATATCCCGAGTCTCTTGTGTCGATACGTCTAAAGAGCTCCTTCAACCTTCTTTGCCGCTGCATCCATCGCGAAGAGTTACCCCGTCGCATCGCGCTTGCTTCAAGTCTAGCTTTTAACGTCTCATAATCATTATCTGCCATGGCTCTCAATAGAAATGTACTCACAACAAATTTGCACGTCACGACGCCACTTTCATTGCTCTGCAGAATGGCGCTTCGTACGCTTAAACCCATCGAGTTCAGCGCGTTACCTAAATCCGCCATTAAACCCGTGCGGTCCCACGTGTAAAGTGTCACGCGAGTCATGCCACTTTCGTTATCTTCCTCGATAGTACACGTCGTCTTACCCACGTAAGAGGGCATCACGTTGCCTTCCTCGTCGTAGTGCGGATTTGGGCTTGTCCCGTCGTTCTTCGCGTTCCCGTCGGCGCTGCTCGCGCGATCGGCTCCGCGCGCGTCGTTGCTCGACTTTGGCTTTTGCCCCGCACTCATCGACGCCAAACACCTCCGCGTCGTCGTCGTCAACGCTCGCACCACGCGTCCGCGCCTCCATGCATCCACACGTCGCCCTACGCTTAACGCCGCCTCACGCGACGGTGCGGTCGACGCCGCCGCGTTCGTGCTCGTGCGTCGCGTGTGATCCATGGCGCCGGTGTAACGAACGCACGTCCACCCTCGCCGTATCGTCTCACGCGCGTCCTCCTCGCCTTACGCCGTCGCGCTCTCACGACTCGCGTCTTCGTTGACCCGACCGAAAAAGCAACAGCTGATGAGCACGACGCGCACGTCCCTTACTGTCTCGCGCGCGCACGCACGCACGCACGGGTGGACACGACCGCGCTCGAGCGCGAAGGTCGTGGATAAAGATGACCGCACCGATCGCGTCGCGTGTGATCGCGGACGCGGCGGCGAGCGAGGAGGATATCGAGCGCGTGGCGTCCAGTTTGGCGACGTCGAGCGCTGAGGTGGCGGCGGTGGAATTCATCAGCGGTGGCGACTATCATTACTCGACTAACTTTGTAGAGTTTGAAAACCCATTGAAAGAGATTCGAGGAAGGATTACTGGGTGCTTACGACGACTCAATGCGTTGAGCGACGCCGATGACGGTCAAGGTGAAGAACCATTGGATGCAGAGGATGCCTTTGTGCGACTTAGAGACGCCGTCGACGAACGTTGCGACGCAATAGATGCAGCCGTCATGATTATGAGAGGTGACGAACGGGCATATACTGTTCGCAACACAAATGCTAGTGATGTAGAAAAGCCTGGGCGAGGATTTAGGCGGTACGACGTGACGTGCGCGCGACCGCAAGAACAATTCGAAGATGTCATCGACAACTGCCGGAGCGTCGTCGAACACAAAGGTTTGACCAAGCCAGTTGGATTTCCGAGTTACGAAGCGTATGCAAACGCGTTGATTAATCGTGCTCAATACGCGGAGTTCATGACTGAATCGAGACCTGCTGTTTTGCCGACACCTATGGATCACGAGCACCCACTTGAAGTCGTCGAAACGCCCGAAGCGCTGAACGCGCTCGCTGCGCATTTGGACGAGTGTAAGGAATTTGCAGTTGATCTCGAGCATCATTCATACCGGTCTTTCAAGGGCTTTACGTGTTTGATGCAAATCAGTACACGCGAACGCGATTTCGTGGTGGACACGTTGAAGCTTCGCAGTTACATTCGAGATGCGCTCGGAAAGGCGTTTTGCGACGGCGACAAATTGAAGATTATGCACGGGGCGGACAATGACGTGCAATGGTTGCAAAAGGATTTTGGCATGTTTGTGAACTGTTTATTCGATACAGGCCAGGCAGCTCGGGTGCTCGAACTTCCAAGCAAGGGCCTGAGTTATCTTCTTCATCATTTCTGCGGCGTTAAAGCTGAAAAGAAATTTCAGCTCGCTGATTGGCGCTTAAGGCCACTCACGAAAGAGATGTTGCATTACGCGCGCAGCGACACGCATTATTTACTATATGTTCACGATCGATTGAAAGAATCGTTGCTCGCGCAAGGTGCGACGTGCATTCAGGACACATTTGATCGAAGCCGAGACGTTTGTTTGAAGCGGTACGAGTTGCTGACGTTTGAAGAGGGCGCATATTACGAAGACTTGCTGAAGAATGACAACTTGAAAGAATTGAACGACGCACAGTTGGCTGTTTACGCTGCATTGTTTTCCTGGCGTGATTTGACCGCGCGTAACGCTGACGAAAGCCTGGGATACGTCATGCCGCGTGGGCTGATGATGCGCGTCGCACTTTCGTCGGGAACTCTGTCTGCTCGCGCGCTTCTCGCTGAATGCAGAGGCGAAGCGCCACTGGTGGCCAAAAATGCGGACGCGGTTGCAGACTTGATCGCGCGTGCGCACACTTTTGGCGCGCCGAGTTTCAAGCCAGCGTCGATGGATGCGTCAACCGTGGCGACTGAAGCGGTGGCGGCGAGCGAGCGCGTCGTTCCGAAAACGCAAAGCGGCGAGATACACGACACTACGCTCGTGAGTGATGACGCGACGGTTGCGCACACAAATCTCGCACCGATGGCTTTGCCGGCGGCGAAAAAAGTCAAACGCAAGCGAGGTGGTACGATGGCCTCTCTTATGAGTGGCGTCGGTGGCGAAGCATCAAAGACTACAAACGTCGTCGTTCCCTTGGATTCGATTTTTGGCACGGCGTGGAGCAATGTCGCGGCTCCAGATTCGAGCCTGATTGTTGCCGAGAAAGACACAACAACACGTGCGCCCGAAAGCAGCACGAAGAATGATGTTTCGAAGTCAAAAAAGAAAGAGCAACCTATGATTGAGTTGCCTGGTGGCGTTATGGTCCCGGCGCCGCTTCGACCTGTTCAAAAAGACCGCCCCTTTGTTATCCCTACGGATTACGATGAAGCCGCAGCAGCGCGAGCAGCGCTTGCGGAACGACGTCAAGAGGTAATGCGCGGTTACGGGGATAGCGATAGCGAAGAAAACAGCGATGACGAAACGCGCGAGCGAATCTTAGAAGAGGCGAAGATGTTTGACGCGTCCTCAGCCAGAGACACGTTCACAAAACAGTCGACAGAACTTTACGGTATGTCGGGCATCGAGTTGCTGACAAAGCCCAAGGAGAAACAAGAACGCAGAGGTTTCAATCAACGCTTCAAAGCAGTTTATGAAGAACCATTCAAGGCGGCGCCGAAACCGAAGATGTTTCCACGTCAAGGAAACAAGTATACATCGTTCAAGAATTAAAATTGAGCGCATCGAAATTCAAAAGCGTTGAGCGGAAATGAGCGGCGCTGCGTCTGCAGCCGCGGCGGTCGAGGCTGTGCTCGTCGCTGAAGACAAGTCGTTT